>JADOBS010300025.1:0-10294 GCA_015708375.1 Cydonia oblonga | reverse complement strand
TGACATCTTCCTCTAGGATTTCATCTTCTTTGCCTTCATGGATTGTGATGTGGAAGACATCTTGGACCTCTTCTTTAGTGTTGTTCTCTCGAGCTTGTTGGCATGAAGATTGTCCAGTGTGGATGATGGTGCGCCTTCTTACTTTCAGTGATCCATTTGTGTCAACTTCCAAGATTGCTTGGCGCTTCATCCTCGAAGGAATCGAGCTTCAAACGTTGCCTTTTTCTGCTAGCCCGTCGAGCTTTTCTTTTTTTAGCATCGTCTCTCTCTTTCTAGAAGGTTTCTTGTTGTCTTCAACTCTTTCCTAAGCTGACCGTCGCGGAGGAGAGCTAGCCGTGTTGCTTTGTTTCTTAGGTTTTGACAACCTTTCGAAGACAGAGCTTTCAGATGTTGACGTATTAAGCCTTTTGAAGACAGACGTTCGGTCTTGACTACTAATGTGATTAAGTGCCAAAATTTTGAGTCTTGAACTATTCATCCTATCGAAGACTGACGTTCGAGGGGTGGGTTTAGGCTCATCTTGATCTTGTTCAATGCTCACACTAATGTGTTAAGCACTAGCATTTTTAGCTTTGCTTGAAATCATCCCAGGTGCATTTGGTGTGAAGCCAAGTCCAGCTTTGTTGTTGTCAACTCCGTAACCATGCTCTTTCAACTTCTTTTGAGTCTTTGTAAGGTTACATTCTTTGTCGTTCATGGTGTTTGAAACCTTCTTTGTAGGATTCGAAGAGGAAGCGAAGTCGTATCCAGCCTTCAACATGAGTTTATAGGCGTTTGGATCAAAACTTTCTTCAGTCTTCTTGGTTTGAAGAAAGCTTGGTTCCATCCTCTTTGGCAGAGCTTTTATGAAACCTTGTGGTAGTCTTGCAACCTTAGCGTCGCCTAGTTGTGTTAGAGGCAAAACTGCATTCGTCTTGAGCAACTTCATATTATCCTTGTGCCATTGTGCGTCGGCTTTACTTACTCCAGTTTCGAACGGAGATTGACCATTCTTTCTTCTCAACAATGAGATGCATCAGAAGACGGGTGTGTCTGGTTATTTTGAGGGCGTCCTACTCCCTTTGGTTGTTGCAGGTTTAGCAGGCTCGTCATCGTTTTTGCTTGAAGCTAACATGGCTTTTGATTCTTCCTTCTTGGGCACGACTTGCTATTCCTGCTTTTCAGGTACTGCTTTGCCTGTGGATTTAATCTCTCTTGGAACAACTTTGGGCACGACTTGCTATTCTTGCTTTTCAGGTGCTGCTTTGTCTGTGGATTTAATCTCTCTTGGAACAAATTTGGGCACCATATCTTCATCCATGTAGAACTTGGTGTCGGCAAAGTGTGATTCGGCTTCGTTGAATGGCTTGGTATCGCCTTGGATCACATTCACTCATTCTCGGTAGAATTTTAAGCATTGGTGAAGGGTGGATGGTACTACTCCGTTCTCGTGGATCCAAGGCCTTCCTAAGAGTAGGCTGTAGGAAGTTCTTGCATTAATCACGTGGAACGTCATGCTTAATTTGAGCTCACCAATGGTCATCTCCACTCGGATCATGCCCATCGCTCTTTGTCCTCCTTGGTTAAAACCCTGGATTAGCAGACGACTTAGGGATAGTTCATCCACCTTGATGCTGATCATGGTCATTGTTGACTTTGGCATGATGTTTATGGCTGACCCACCATCCACAAGCATGCGGTTAACTTTGTGCTCCCTTATGTACTCTGGGACGAATATAGGACAGTTATGAGGCTTTGATCCCAGCAGTAATTCTTCGTCAGTGAAGTGGATTGCATCATAGGCGGCACAACACATGGTATACTCATGTGGCCGAAGTTTCAAGCCTTCGTCTTTACTTTCTTGCACTTCGTGGTCATCGGGAGTTGCCAAGACCGCTGCTAGTACTCTTCGCATCTTCTTTGGCAATCGTAAAGCTTTCTCAATGCTAAAGTGTGTTGGCAGACCTTCTTTAGGCATGATGGTATTCTCTTCTTCGGTTGCGATAACTTTGCGTTTTGAGAGTTCTTCCATTTCTACTTCAACCATGTGACAGTCAACGGTAGTGCATTGTTGGAAGAAGTTCTTCGGGAAGTACTCATACAAGGAGATGGGAACACGTGGCTCTTGCTCCATTAGTTCCACATCATATGTTGGCTATGTGGCTTGCGGTCTTGGCTTCTTCATCTTTTTATAGGTGACCAATGTCCACCCCTCTTCATCATCGGTAGGTGCATCTTGGCCACTTGCCCGCAGTAATGGTTGTGCAGAAGGTGCCGTGTGACTTGAGCATTGGCGGGAATGATCATGCAAGCTTCAGAAAGGCATCGGATCGAAGGATCCAAACGTGATCGTAGTAGCATGCGTTGCGGCTGTGTCTTCTGGGTCGAGTTCGATTCACCCTTGTTGTGCCAGCTTCATGATGAGCTCCTTGAGGATGAAGCACTTGCCAATAGGATGACTTATGATACGATGGTACTTACAGTACCTAGGATCGTTAACTCGATTCATCTCTTCAGGGCGCTTGCATTCCTGTAATTCGATCACCTTTTTTTTTCCAACAGGTCGTCTAACATTGCATCCATGTCTGATTTAGGAAAATGGTACGTCTTTTGCTCCAGCTCCCTCAAGGTGTTTTTGTACTTATCTTGGGTGTGAAAGGCTCGCCTTTCTTTATCTCCTTTGCTTTAGTCTTGGATGAGATCTTGATAGGTGGGGATGAGGTCTTGATGGGCGTGGTGTTGACGGTAAAAACTTCCTTGGGGGGCTTTTTCCTAGTCTTATCTACATTTGGGGAGAACACTTTATCTTTCTTGAAGTCAGTGATCGGCTCCTTATTCCCGTGATTGGCGATACTCAGCTCCATGTCGTGGGAACGAGTTGCCAACTCCTCAAATGTTCTCGATTTTATGCCCTGGAGAATGTAATGTAACCCCAGTGCATGCCTTGAACACACATCTCAATAGCGGAGGTTTCAGACAGTCAATCTTTGCAATCTAGACTTAATGAACACCATTTATTGATGTAGTCAACGACAGGTTCATCTTTCCACTATTTCGTACTGGTCAGCTCCAGCATGCTTACGGTGCGACGAGTTCTGTAGAAGCGGTTGAGGAATTCCTTTTCTAGCTGATCCCAACTGTTGATAGACTCGGGCTCGAAGTCAGTGTACCAGTCAAAGGCGTTACCTTTCAGCGTGCGCACAAATTGCTTGACGAGATAGTCTCCTTCTGTTCTAGCATTGTTGCAAGTTTCAATGAAATGGGCGACATGTTGCTTTGGGTTTCCCTTTCCATCGAACTACATGAATTTTGGCGGCTGATATCCCCTCGGCATCTTCAAAGCATCAATCTTCTTGGAGTAGGGCTTTGAGTATAATACGGAGTCATGTGAGCTTCCTTCGCATTGTGCCTTAATGGTGTTGGCGATCATCTCCTGCAGCTACTGGATAGAGAGAGATCCCATGAGCACCGCTGCTTGGTCTGGCTTCAGCTTCTCTTCGTCTTTCTCCACTAGAGGCTTCTCTTCTTCATTGGTTTCCTTTTTTAGTGGATCAACCTTTGGGTCGAATTTCACGTCGCGCTGCGCCTCTATTTGGTTGGCAAGTGCGGCGATTTGCAAGTCTTTCTCCTCCACAGTCCGTGTGAGTTTTGCGATCACTTCATTCATTTGAGTCAATTTCTCCTCAATTGAAGTTGCTCCATTGGTCATGACTTGCATGGTTGTACTGCTGCTCGAGTCAGCATCAGAAAGCAGGGAGTTGGAGTACTTTATTGGGCTTTCCCCCATCGGCGCCCTTAGCGAGGCTAGGGTGATCACATGCACATGCCCCAGGTGCTCTTGTTCCTCCAGCAAAGTTGATGCGGGGGTGGAAGATACGGCAAAAAGAGCTGTTGCCTTGATTCGAGTTGTGACACCTAAAATGCCCCCAATTGCAGCGATATAAAGATTGTATGAATGCGTTTCACACCTTGAAACATGAACTAACCTTTGCTCCTATTATTATGGCACCAGATTGGTCTTTACCTTTTGAATTAATGTGTGATGCCTCTGACTACGCTATTGGTGTTGTTTTAGGTCAAATAGTGAATAAGCTCCCACATGTGATTTACTATGCAAGCCGGACATTAAACGATGCTCAACTCAATTACTCCACAACTGAGAAAGAGTTGCTTGCTGTTGTTTTTGCTTTAGAGAAGTTTCGTTCATATCTTGTTGGCTCTAAAGTAATTGTTTACTCTGACCATGCAACTCTTAGGTACTTGTTGACAAAGAAGGATGCTAAACCACGCTTGATTAGATGGGTACTCTTATTACAAGAGTTTGACCTGGAAATTCGAGACAAGAAGGGGAGTGAAAATGTTGTTGCTGATCACTTGTCATGCCTCGTTGATGAAAACCATGGAGATGGACAAATTTTGCCTCTCAACGAATCATTCCCGGATGAACAGCTCTTTGTCTAAGAAAAGAGCCATGGTATGCTGATTTTGTTAACTATCTTGCTTGTGGTGTAATTAGAGATGATTTCACTTTTCAGGAGAAAAAGAAGCTAATCAATATTATTAATATGTATACCCTCTCGAAAAAATGAATCTGATTGAACTTCACGCTCCAAATTTTTGATAATTCAATAAATCTTTCTTGGGCGAAGGGGAGGATATTTTGATCAGGGAAATAGAATGGAGAAATACCATATGACCAAATATATCTGACAAGTCACACTATACGTCAATCCACAAGTACTCTTGAAACACCAATAGGCATTCAATAAAAGAAAAATTAAGTGCTATATCTCACTTTGATGTGAAAGCATAACAATGGATTTAGTTTCCTACAAATATTGGCCTTTATCATATTTTATTCATATATTGACTTCATAAAAAATAAAAAATAAAAAAAAGAAAAAAAAGATGAAGACAAAATGAATAAAGGAAAATTCTTACAAATTAAGTCCTTTGATTGATGAAAAAAAAAATATATATATATATATAGACACACACGCGCATTCACTCATATAAAATGGTATCAACTCCCCTACCATTGAGTATTGGTACTTATCGGGTGTAGAATAGATATACTTATTTTTGTTTCTACGAACAAAATAGTTTCATTATTACTAAAAATAATTGGAAAGAATAAAAAAAAATTAAACAAATACTAATTTTTTCCCCAAGATAATCCACTAAAAAGAGGTCCACGACATAGTTTTTTCCAATGCAATAAAGTTACATTGTGTCTATTTTTCATCAATAAAGGGGTATTTCCATGGATTTGCCTTGGTATCGTGTTCAAACCGTCGTATTGAATGATCCCAGTCCTTTGATTGTTGTCCATATAATACATACAGCTATGGTTGCTAGTTGGGCCAGTTCAATGACCATACGAATTAGTAGTTTTTGATCCAATATAGAGATACAGTATGTTCATTATACCCTTCATCACTCGTTTAGGAATAACTAATTCATAGGGCAGTTGGAGTATCAATGAAGGTAATGTAATAAATCTGGGTATTTGGGGTTAAGAAGTTGTGGTCGAGACCAATATTGTTTTTTTCGGGCTTGTGCTTTTTGGCAACTAAGCCACGCTCTCAAGTCATGCAATATGAATACATGCTCCATATTTAAGACTCAAGTTAGTTAAAGGGATATTACTTCGGGGAAAGAAATTCTTACAAGAGTTTAAAAATGATATGAACCACCACTTACTACTATGGATTAATGGTATTTCTTTTTGTTTGTTAGTGAGAGACGAGACCAGCCCTAATCCAAGAGTAGCTGGCCACCGTCCAGAGCCTCAAAAAATTAAGTAGTATATTCATGTATATTTCTTTAAGCCTATAAATTAACAAATAGGTTTATTTTCAAAGGATTAGCACTAGCTACACTAGTTTTCGTTAATCACCCTTGGATAAGGGTCCCTTGTTCGAACTGTACGGACCGTGTTTTTTTCTTTCCATTTATACGCTTTCTTGGGTGAGTCTATTTTTGCTCAAACCACCCCACCACCACCACATCCCCAACTGTTATCTCCCTCCAAATTTACGACTTTTTAGATCGACATGGAATTTTCTTTGTATTATTTTTTTAATAAACGATATTATATACACTAAGAGGGTGGGGTCACAATGGGAAAGTCATAATAATAGGTTCAAATTCATATTTGGCGAGAATCGACCTAAAACCTCTCACTTACAAATGAAGGAAAATACCAAAAGACCGTAATACAAAGTGGAATTTTCTTTGTATTGTTTGTTATGCAACTTCTTCTCTTTGTACTATAATTAGTGTGCTGCATTTTTTTTTGAGCTTTAATAAAAAGAGGTTGCGTTATGTTCATTTTAACAAAAAATTATTATATAACTTTATTTAATAAAAAAAACTTAAACTTTAATAAAAATGATTTAAATGTTAATAAAAAGGAAAAAAGTTTAATATAATATACATAATGCATGTGGTACAATTTTTATCCTTTCTTGATAGATTCTTAAATTCTTAAAAGATTAATCTCTTACGGGCGCTACTTAGTACTACAGTTTGGTAGTATTTTTGTTCATTTGTAAGTGAGAGGTCTTAAGTTTGAATCTCATACGTGATGAATTCGATACAAAATTATGTTACTTATTATGTAGTTTAGTCGAACTCTCCCTCTTTATTGTAAAATATATCGTTATACTAAAATAAAATAAAAAATAAAAAATAAAAAAAACCTCTTGCTGGCGGTGGGGAGGGAGGTCACGTCATCAAGGTAACCAGTTTGTTTCTAGGTGATCAAACTAGATTTGGGTTGGAATCTTTCTCTGGTGCCTTTGGGGCTGAAGGGAAACACTCGACGTTGCCATGTTCAAAGTCCCATCCCATCTTGTGTCCAGGGCGATGCTTCGGAAGGCTGCTGCACGCGCTTTGATGCGTATTTTTTTTATTTTGTTTATCTTGTTCTTATTCTTATATAAAATTATTATATAATTTTTGTCAAAGTTCAAAATTTTGAAGTTATTTTTATTAGCTTTTATTTTTTTAAGGTGTAGATTCGTGTTGTAAGATAATTAAATGCTTTTCTTTGAGAAGAGGTTGCTAGGGATGGAAAAAAAATACCGAAAATTCCAAATCAAATTGAAAAAATCCCGAAACCGAATTAAAAAAAATTCTAAACCAAAAATCCCGAAAATTTCGGTACCTAATTCCGAACCGATCCCGAAATTTTGGAGGTAATCCCGAACAGACCGAAATAAAAAATATATATATATATATATTATTTAATTTTAAATATATATTTGAAATTATAACAATCGTCGAATTTAATTGAAATTTAATCTCAACAGTTGAATCCATCACTCAATCACTCAATCTTTCGACCTCACCTCACCCTCCTCGCCAATTTCTCTCGATCTCTCTCCTCCTCCTTATTTGCCGTCTTCAAATCCGGCCACACCCGCATCACAGAAGTGACCCACCTCTCTCTCGACTGACCTCTTTGATCTCTCTCTCTCTCGACTTCTCATTCCTCACTGTGGAGCCTTCCTTCACCACACAAAGCCACGACCACCACTCTCTCTCTCTCTCTCTTACGATTCTCTCTATCAGACACTCAAAGTCTGAGAGTCTTCTTCATTCAGTGCAATGTGCACCGATTCTCCCCCAAATCAGGTAAATTTTGGAATTAATTTAGGATTTGAAATTTAATTTAGGGTTCAAATTCTATCTAGATTAGGGTTTATGAAATTTGATTTTCCAAGTCTCAGAACCATTCCCCTGGCATCTCTGAGAAGGCTATGCTTCGGTGAATATTTGAGTTCTCATTATTCTTTTACGTTTTCATACTAGTGATCTCAGTATTTTTCTTAGTCTATTCACCAGTACCGTACAGGTTGCTCAACATATCATCCTATAAGGTATTTTGGTGCTGAAATGCTTGTTTTAATCTCCTTGAGTGTCATGCTCTATCCTTGAGACCTTGAAGTTGGCATGGATGTGCTTACCTCATTTTTTTATACCTTATGTAGTTAGTTAATGTGATGTGTTAATAAACGTTCTTTTGTAGGCGCCTCGGAGAAGAAATTGACTCCAATTGAAGAAATGAAGTCAATTACTGATTAATTCATTAGACCTATTGGTCCGATGATTGTGAAGTAGCATTTTTCATGTGGTACTTGTTTTACATAATCATTGCAAGGTTGCAACATCTGATGATACACCTTGTGTTTATCTAGTTACTGCTAATAACATATGGTATTCCCATAGATAAAGTATTTAGACTCTTATCATTTGTGGATTTTGAATGAAAGAATGCTGCCTGATGTGGATGGGAACTCTTTCTCGAAAAAAGAATAAAATGATAGAAAGGTGATAACCGTATGATATTTTACTGGAATTTAGTTGACCTCAAAGTTTCAAGATGATCTGCATAGGTTAATAATTAGCTTCTTTTATTTCTTTTGGGTGGTGAGATAAATGATGTGTACTTTGAAATTGGATTCACCAATTATTAGATATGGTTTCATACACCCTGCTGCTCTGATGGGCAGTTGGAACTCAAATGTGCTGCTGCAGCATCAATAGATTTGCCACGGAAGCTCCACTGTATATTAGCTAGCCATTGCTGTTTAAAGATCTTAGGTTCACATAAACAGAACGTCTCCTTGTTTAGAGATCTTTGGCTTGTAACTAATTTTTTTGCTTTTGGGTTTGTTACATAATTTATTTTTGTTGCATGAATGTTGTCACATCCCGGCCTGGGGCGGATCACTTCCCGGGCTCGCTCTACCACCGTAGCACGATATTGTCCACTTTAGGCCCCAACGACGCCCTCACGGTTTTGTTTCTGGGAACTCACACGAGAACTTCCCAGTGGGACCCATCATGGGATTGTTCTCGCACGCTACTCGTTTAACTTCGGAGTTCAAATGGAACCCGAAGCCAGTGAGCTCCCAAAAGGCCTCGTGCTAGGTAGAGATGGGAATATACATTTAAGGATCACTCCCCTGGGCGATGTGGGATGTCACAAATGTGGAATGTTGAATTTAAATAGTTTGATAGTAGAATATATTTGAAGAACAATTCATAATTTCATATTTCAATTAGGGATTCCCGATTTGTCCCAAAATCCCAAAAATATTTCGGGATTCCGGAAATTTGGGATTCTGGAAAATTTGGTTTGGGATTGGTTTTTGAATTCCCGTCCCGAAAAATTTCGATTTAGAATTCGAAATACTAGTTTCGGTTCGATATCCCATACCGAACCAACCCTAGAGGTTGCTATACCCAAAGAAGGTGGGAAGGGCAAAGAGAGTATGAGAATCAATTATTATTATTCTTATTATTATTATTATTTTATCCAAGAGAATTGATTATTTATAGGAAAATTTTATTCAAACCCGTTTATTGTCTCTCTACACCCAACTTATAAAATTTCTCTATCACATTTCCAAATTTGCCCTTAAATAAGTAATAAAAAAATATATTAAACTCAACTCATGAACAACAAAACACTATTTTTATCTCTACACCCATCCATTTATTCATATGAACTCAACTCAGACGCCGGTTACACTTTCACCGACGTTGTCGACGGCCACCATTCCCTTTCACTTTTTCTTTCCCTTTTCTTTTTTTTCTTGAATTTCCTTCGGTTTTTGGGGATTCAATCAACTCTTGTTCATGAATATGCTTAACTTCCATCTCACCCTTGTTTTTCAAGGACCTCAAACGAAGAGTATTTGCAAAGAAAATTTCTTGTCTGGAGTCAAGATCTTCTCGTTCTATTCAATATAATCATCATCATCATCATCATCATCATACCTAGCCATTATGAATCTTCCCTTGATGTTTGATATGTGAAATTTAGCACTAGCAACAGGTTTAGCTCTTCTTGCACAAATGCTTCCCATCCCCATGCTTGATTTACTCTATGATCACAATGGAGAGCTATTGTGGCTGCCGAAAACGTTGGGGAATTGTCGCCTGCTCTTGGGCTAGGTTCACGGGAATGTATGGGAGGGGTGTAGAGATAAGAATAAAGAACTTTTTTTTATGTTTGTGGGTTTTATGTCTAATCTAAATTTTCTCTACTATTAATTAAGGGCAAAACTGGAAGTTTGGTGAAGGGGGTATGAGAATTAATTATTATTATTGTTTAGGTCTAATCTAAATAATAATAATTGATTCTCATCAATAGGGTTCGAATAAAATTTCTCTTGGCTTTTTAACAAAATGGTCTATGAGATTTTCATAACACATAACTTTAGTTCATGAGATTTAAAATCAATAAAAGTGGTCACTGAGATTGTCCACCATTCATTATTTTGGTCATTCCTTTAAAAAA
>JADOBS010300024.1:0-10293 GCA_015708375.1 Cydonia oblonga | reverse complement strand
AAACTAATAGATAATTGACTAAATAAACATCCTGCAAAGTTTCAATAAAAATTTCCAAGTTTTTCTTACAATTTCCGTGGTTTTTATTCAATTTTTATCGATATCGATAATATCTCGATATTTCCATCGAAATTTCCGTGTTTTTGGATTACCGATATTTCCAATATCATCGATATTTAATACCTTACTGAAGACTACATCTTGACTAACTTGTTCTCAACTAAATACCAAAACATCATATTTATAATAAACTAACTCTAACTCTAATAAGTAAGAAAAGAAAAACCTAATTCTAATAGGCTGGGCCAAAACCCAAACGATAAAATTAACCCAAGTATAAATATTTTCCAACACTGTTTTCTTGGTCAAGGAAAATTCATTCCTAGCTACAAAGATACAGACTAACAAACTAAAGTCCCAGAAATAGTAAAACATAAACAAGCAAAAAAGGAAAGGGGCCAACCTAAGAAACCCACAAGAGCTCACGGCCCCGCCCCGCCCCCCCCACACCAAAATAACCGACCATCGCCTTGCCAAACTCATCATCCAACCCCAAATAGTTCCCCGATCACAACCACAAAGTAAAGATAACCAACAACTGAATGAAATGAGTCACCTCTTAAGAAAAAGAAGCCTATGGAAAACCATGAGCAACATTGCCAAAAACGATAGGCAAGTGGTGGTGTTGGGAACACCCGAGTTGGTTGAAGCACTAGAACTCTATGCACAATCCCCATGGAAAGTATGACTAAAGATCACAGCTTAGATGAATGAGGAGGAGAGATGCCAATGAGGTAAGAAGAGGAGAACAAATCGAGATGGAGAGCAGGGAAAAAGCAGCATAAAAGGGGAAATGAGGACACAAAGAAAGAAAGGGGAGATCGGCCACCAACCCCAGCCGAAGCTAGAGTTGGCACCACTGGATTTGATCAGGATCTAAAACACCCACGCAACCATGGGAATACTCTCACAAGCAGAGAGAAGGTCTCTCACAGTTAGGCCTTATATTTTCCAACAATTGTAAATATCGTAACATTGACAAAACTTATGCGAGAAAGTTGGAGCAATGGTCTCTGAATTTTAGCACAATTAGAGCGTTTGTCCCTGAACTAACCGTGAGTGTTGGTTCCTGAACTTGTTATAATGTAGAGCAATGATCATTTTGGCTCACTCTATAAGAGCTTCCATCCAAAATAAAGGGTTTAAAGGGGCCAAAAAATAAAGTTCGAAGTTCAATAGAGATAGCTAAAAGAACCATTGCTCCACATTATTACAAGTTGAGGGACCAATATTCACAAATTTTTAGTTCAGGAACCAAAGTTCCAATTGATCAAAAATTGAAGGATCATTGTTTCGATTATCTCAATTTATGCAAAGGACTTCAATCGGAATTTTTCAAAAGTACTTGCACCTGAATTATTCAGTATGGAGCGGTATCAAAACATTGACTGTGGCTTTGCATTAAATTTATTATTTATTTAGAAAAAGAACCCGGAATAATGGAATAATCTATCCAAAACTATAGGAGTTATGCAGGGAAGGGAAGGAAACAGCTCCACCATTGACTGCTCCACCCAAGACCCAGCCCAGCAACTGCAGCCGACGCCCTCGCAGTGTCAGAAAACTCGGTGCTGCATATGTCAGTGACAAGTGATGGCGTTTGGGTTTCTGCCATCGGTTGGGCGGCCGGCAACGAGTATGGCGCTTGAATTATGCGACCAAATGTAATTGATAGTGTTGTTTTCTATTAGTATTATCTTTCGGAGGTTATTTTCACACTTTTCTTAGCTTCTCACACACTCCTCTTTCTTCTAGCTGTCGAATTGAATGAATCGAACAGAAATAACAGACATAATTGTATCAATTCCCGTTATGTTTATCATTTGATAGAAAGAAAATTACCAACATTTCGATACGAACCAATGGAAATAATGTTCTACTTGTCCATATTTTGATTTCACTAAATCAAATTGGTATCTTTGTACCTTAGAGATGAATACAGGAAGAATTCCAATAAATATTACGTGTATTTCCAATAAAATTAATTAAAAGAATGGGGGTGCATAAAAAGAAATACTGATAATGAAACAATGCTACTCAACAAAATTGCTCAAACCTTTAAACTAACTAGAATTACCGTTTAAATTGGAAGCACGGTATATCTTCAGTTTTTGACCACGCAAACCATTCCAGAAGGCAGCTGCACTTATTGCCTTCTTACCCGGAATCTGAACCTCCAATACCTAAATACGTTGTCAAAAGCATACATTCAGTTTGAGAATTGACGGACCAAATGTATCATCCTAAACATACCTTTCCCAATATGTATTTAGATTGAAGACGGTAAAATTAAATTAGACTCGCCAAATGAGGTGTTAGTACGCGTCAGCATTTAATTTGTTAGAAAGAAAGAGAGGGACAAAGTGTGTGTAGCTTTGAAAAAAATCTAGATTTGGTAAGTAAATACAAGGAGCGTAGCAATACGGTCAGTTAGATTGTAAATCCCATACTTGAATGTTAAGGGAGGGGGGAGGACTTAAAGGGGGTATTGGGATAGAAGTTGTTTGATCATAATTTTGGCCAATGACTTGCAGAAATAAAAGACAACAAATTTATAGCTCACAGAGATAATGTCAGGAAATGAAAATGCATGAGCTCTGCATTATAATCGCTAAGCTAGCAGTAGCAGCAAGACTAGACAATAACAGAAGCTGATAGAGACAGACCGCACCTCAAGGGCTGTGCCCCGTCCACAGGGAAATACTAATGCAGGCTTTATAAAGGTGATTTCATCCGCTTGGTTGACCTGAACATTGCTCTGGCTGCAGACTTTAGTTGTCATAATTTTGAATTCCATGATATTCTCTTGACCAGTTTTGTTGTCAATAATTACAACTTTAGCTCGAGTTCCAGGCCACCCAGCAAATGCACGAACCTGTAGGGGTTGTGAGTCATGACTCCGTAATCCAATATGAGGCAAAATAAGAGAGCATACCTTATTATGTAGAACTGAAGCCTCCTGATCAAAGGACAGCCACGATTCCTCCGGAGCAATCTATGCAAAACACAAATGAACTCAAAATTAAAATCAAAGTCTATCCTAGAAAACATATCTGGTCCCCATTGTGTCGTAGCATAGAAGTCACTTCAACTCCAAGGTCTACCTTGGGAGCTAAGGTAGCTTTAGAGTCATCCTGGGGACGTGCTTTCACCTTAGCTGACCCATCAAATATAGAAGGAAGCTCGTTGATCAATAGTTTAGATCCTGTATAGTAAAACAGTAGGTTACATCAGTGAAGTGTAGTTGAATCAAAGATGCACTAAATTGGTAAATATGGCTGCATTGGCGTAGATCCAACCAAAACCAATTTGCACAGGTGACTGCTCACAGAATATGTACAGGATAATGACACATGAGAAAACAATATATGCCAAGGACTAAACACCATGTTTCAGGAAGACTTAAGGAAACGTATAATGCATAATGTCACATAAGATTCTCAGCGGGATAGCTTAGTAATTTATATTCTGCCACTGAATTCTAAGCAACAATAGATTAGACTGCAGTATTAAACAAAAGTATAAGTAAGTTATAAACTATAATTAGCAAAACCAAAATTAAAACTATAGAACATATCAGATAAAGGGGGAGTAAAAGAAACAAAGCACACCTTCATTAAATAGTAGTGCAAGTAGATCCGGTGCCTGCATGAGAATCAGAATAAAAATTACTAAAAAAAAAAAAATGCTTTGAAAATGGCAGCAACCCTGAAACTAGGCTCAATAGGGAAGAAGAAAGTAGTCTTGAACTAGGCTTTAATATACCTAAAAGTTTCATATTTAACAAAATCCCCAAAATATACACTCAATTTATGGCCGCAAAAAATCTCCCTAACCCAAAGAAAAGTTTCCAATGTACTCTCACCGTTAATATTGAAGTTTGCAACTATGCGTGTGCATGGGTGTCCTTCCACTCATATTGCACTCACTAAGATTAACCTTTTTCCTCCCTATTTGGTGGGGAAGCGCTATTAATTTGTAAGCCCCAAGATACACATGTACATACAAACCATCACATACCATGGATCTTGCACCTCAAGGATGTCAGATACTACTTGATCCAGACAAATCGTTACTGACTCGAACCCAGAAATAACACAGCACAGATGAACATCAACACATCAACATCATTATGCATGAAGATCAACTTTTTTTGCCCTTCTTTTTTACTAGGAATGTAGTTTACTTGTGGGTACATAGATATATCATAGAACGTGTACATAAACCATCGTGTATTAAAAATCTGGTACATTTTTTATTTCTTTGATAAGAAAAGATGTTGTACCTGAGGCATGTTAGTTGCTAACTTACTACTTCATCAGTCCTGACAAATCATTACCGACTTTGACCCAAAAATAACACAGATGAGATGGGTCCTAAAACTTTTGCATCCATAACTTCACTAGATAAGCATCATTCATACCTTAATTTGATCATCAATTTCCATTCTTTCACAGGCAATGACAGGCCCAGCATCCAGTGCACGAACAGTGAACGCTAAGGATACTCCTGTTTCATTAACACCATCCTAATTCAAACAAGAAAATGTAGAACTTCTTATTCAGATATAATAAATGTGACTATAAAACACATGCAAAACTTTATAGCCTACGAGATAGGGAACATCAAAACCTAAAAACCTGCAAGGCTCTTTGAACAGGTGCAGCTCCACGATACAATGGAAGCAAACTTGGGTGTATATTGACTGTACCTGAGAAAATTGTCACTTTGGATTGAGAAATAATGCTACCAGCTGATTAGGTTTGAACTTTGAAGATAGCAATCTCAACTTTAGAAATTCATTTATGCTCACTCAAGATATGCAACTCGCCAGTTCACATTGTGAATAAAAGATGCCGTATCAAAGTAAAAACAAGCATGGTGGAATTAAAGCATACACTGCAGTAAATAATCATTAACCATCTATTATGATCTTCAGACCACCAATTGTCTCGAAAAGGTTTAAAATGAATGCAGAAAAAAAAAAAAAAATTTTGATCTGCTAACCAAATTATTAGGAACAAAGTTCCTCAGCCAACCTTCCTCCCCCTCAAAAGTTAACTTAAATATCCCAGGTACAGATACTTAATAATCTAATAAGTGTGCAATATCCCTTCAAAGGCAAGCCCTAAGAGCCAAGAAACATTTCGAGTTCAATTACTAGTCTCATGCCTCCATATCACTGATTTACCCTTGGTAAATGACTACTAGCTGGACAGGGCATCTCATATTTGAAGCATTGAGAGGATTACCCAAATTGAAGGAATCAGAATGAGCAACTCCCATCAATCGTCTGGATTGCAATAAGAGTAAGGTTGGTTTCTGTTAAGATGTTTTTCATTTCTTCTTAATTCTTTCTCTAAATAAACGTTGGAATGGGGACAAATGGCAACAAGTCCCCATTCCAAGTAACCGTGCTGAGATTATACCCATCTGATTCCAAAGTCAAATGCAGAAAAGTGCATGGAAAATTAATATGCAGCAGAGAACAAGAATTCACTTTTGTCAGGGAAATTCATTGGACTAACCCAATGGTGGGATATTGAGAAACTTGGTAGGTAAAATATTCCCATAAGCAGCAGTGATGCAAAGTTGTGGCTGCACAGCTCTTAAGTCAGACAAAAACACATCCTGCACGAACATTAATAACAATGAGCCCTCTTCATCTAAATTCACTCCTAACACTATCAAAATCTTTGAGAGACAATAATCTAATGAACACTGGGAATATATGGAAACCCATTTTAATCATATAGAGCAATAAGAAGCAGTATTGGGTTATTTCTAATGCACGTGACCTTCGGCATAAGAAAACCTAAAATGCAGCTCCACAGAAGGCGTAGCACCCAATATCGGAGATTTCTACAGATAACTCCATGGTGCTCATAAGCACATCTCTAGTCACTACATGGATTACTCGTAAGGAATAAATAGAGAAATCATTTCCTACAAAAAGATGATAGAAAATTACCTCTCCAGCCCGTTCAGGTGTGAAAATAAGGTTTGAAGGGAAGCCTCTGTCAAGAGCATGCTGTGCTAAAGGAGAAGGCATCAACTTTTTCCCCCTAGATTTTCTGGATGCGGGCTGAGTAACAATAGCTGCAACCTAAATCAGAGCAAATTATTCATTCATAATCCAACCAATTACTCTGTCTTTTTACACTATATCAATAGCGAAAGTATGCATCACCATTTTTCCTGGCCTACGTCAGTTCTACTATCTTCCCCCAAAAAAAAGTGTAAATATGAAAACAAGTTTGACATAAAACCGATATGAAATATTAGTAAGCTCATATGCAATAAGCCTAAGTTCGACAAGTTTGGCATAAACTAATCCAATTGAACCTTTAAGATGCCTTATGATGCCGCAACACAAGAGAAAGCAATGATCGAAACACAACACAACCAGCTAAATGATAAGTCTACTGACTGTCTAAATTCCACAACACCAGAAATTAACCCCATTCACAATTCAATCCGGCACGAACGCTTCTTGGACATAATGTGCTTAAAAGGCATGTCACATCACTAAATTATGTAACCCGATAAACCAGACTTCAAAACAATCAAATTGTGGAATTCTAATGGCATCATAAAGTGAAGAAAACCCAAAATAAAAAATTGAAAACAAATAAAAAAATTAAAAAAATAAAGAAGAAGAAGCCAGAAAAGAAAACCCATTTGAGGTAAAGTTGAAAGCATGGAGAAGGGCATCCATTGAATACCTCAAAGAGTGAGTCTGCGGCAGTGGATGCATTGAGAAGGGCATCCAGAACAGTTGCTGACACCTTCAAAACCAGTAGACATTTCATCACCTCATAACCACAAATGTGTGTGTGTGTGTGTGTGTGTGTGTGTGTGTGTGTGTGTGTGTGTGTAGAGAGAGAGAGAGAGAGAGAGAAGGCAGCACCTGAGGAGAGCCTAAGAAGACGAGGGGCTTCTTGTTGGAAGCCAAGCATAAAGTAGAAGAAGAAGAAGATGAAGATGAAGTTGCAGCACTGAAGCACCAGAAGCGACGAAACACCAGCGACGAATTCATGCTCACAATTTCACTGGCCTCCTCGTACAAACCTACCAACTGAGAAATCTGTTCCACTGCTTATCCGCTTCTTGCAATTCTACTTCGGCTTATTTTCTCAGAAGACTATGAAAATAAGAATCTTTTAAACTCCATTTTAATGTTCCCTTTTTTTATCAAACGTTATTTTACTTATAAGAGACCAACTACCGAAAAGAGATTGAATTAGGTCACATAATAGCGATATTTTATGTACAATACATTTGTGTTATCTTAAAACTTTATTTTATTTGAGTCGAAATTTAGACATTTGACTTTCAACCGTAGAAGGAAAATTTTGGTAAATCAAACCTAATCTTGGGCTAAATGCTATTTTTTAGGTTTTATTCCCCCTCCCCACCCAGCCAACCCAAGCTAAATGTGTGGGCTAAAAACTAAAACCCAAATTCCCTCCAAGATTTAGCCTAGAAAATGGTATGGACACCAACAGCGGGACCCTATCCATATGGGCATGTCTCCCAGGATTGATTGAATCCAACGGTTGAGATCAAATATAATTAAATCTAACGGTCCAAATTTAAATCTAACGGTTAAAATAATTAAAAAAAATTATTTAACTCAAAATTCACCCAAATTTTATGATTTTTCAATATTTATCGGAATTTAAATATTTTCAGGTTAAAATGTTCATAAAATTAAATTATGATAATGTAACATCCCACATCGCCCAAGGAAGTGGATCATGTAAGTCTTATACGTATATTCTCATCTCTACTTAGCACGAGGTATTTTGGGAGCTCACTGCTTCGGGTTCCGTAGGAACTCCGAAGTTAAGCGAGAATGGGGCCAAAGCATTCTCATGATGGGTGACCCACTGGGAAGTTGCTCGTGAGTTCCTAGAAACAAAACCGTGAGGGTGTGGTCGGGACCCAAAGCGGAAAATATCGTGCTACAGTGGAATCGAGCCTGGGTTGTGGTCGGGGCCCAGGTTGGGATGTGACAATTTGGAATCAGAGCTAATCCCTAGCCGGAAATGTGCCGATGAGGACATCGGGCCTCTAAAGGGGGTGGATTGTAACATCCTACATCGCCCAGAAAGTGGATCCTATAAGCCTTATATATATATTCTCATCTCTACCTAGCACGAGGCTTTTTGGAAGCTCATTGGCTTCGCGTTCCGTAGGAACTCCGAAGTTAAGCGAGAATAGGGCCAGAGCATTCCCAGGATGGGTGACCCACTGAGAAGTTGCTTGTGAGTTCCTAAAAACAAAACCGTGAGGGTGTGGTCGGGGCTCAAAGCGGACAATATCGTGCTACGGTGGAGTCGAGCCCGGGTTGTGGTCAATGCCTGGGTTGGGATGTGACAGATAGTGTACATATTTTTTTTTTAAATTACTTTAAAAGAAAAAAATAGCCTAAATTTATTCGTTAATAATCTCAGGTTAAATTTTTAGGTTAAAATGTTCATAAAATGAAGTTATGATAGTGTACATAATTTTTTAAAATTACTTTAAAAGAAAAAAAATAGCCTAAATTTATTCTTTAATAATCTCAGGCTAAAAAACTTAGGTTAGAAGGGTTGGAGTAGAAAAATTGTTTCTGGACTAAAACCTAAATTTTTTGGGCTAAAAAAAAAAACATTTCAAGTGGCTATGGAAAAAAAAAAAAGTTCAGGTGATAAAGAGTGATGTCAATGATTCAGACATTATCTATTCTAAAATTGAGGAGGGATTTGACTATTCATTCAGCTACAATCAATTGTTTGCCCCTTGATTTCATCTTATTAACAATAAACCCATGAGATTTGTCCCGGCTTTGAAGGGTATTTATTAGAACTTAGAATTTTGTCTGCAGAGTTTAGGATGGGTTACCCCTTGATTTCACCTTATTTACAAGAAACCCATCAGATTTGGGCTGCGTTGGAAGGGCAATTTTGTCCTCTCGGTTTTGAGCGAATTTGGGGGTTGCCGTGTAGGTTTTCATTTGTTGTCCTTCAATGAGGGTTTCGGGGGGATGGAGGCTCTAACGGAGAGAGAGAAAGAGAGAGCGAGGGGATGGGGTATGGGTGATGGATTTCAAAAGTGGGAGAATGGGGATGGTCAGAGAAAACCATACGGGTTGTCCGGATCTGCTGCTGCATGCATGGATTTCCAAAGATAAGTTCCTTTTTTTTTTTAATTCCTTTTTTTATTGTCAGCTTAGATTGTCATCGTTTCTGCCTTTTTGTTGTGGATTATTTTCCATTTTTTAGTGTGTTAGGTCAGGTTTTGGGGGATTCATCAGAGATATTAATTTCCCTTATTTGTTTTGTTTTCTCTCATCTTGGACATTCATCTCTCTGTTCTATCTCTTTGTTCTCTGTTTTAAGGTCGGTTGCTTTTTTTTTTTTTTTGGGTTTGTTTTGTGTGGCATTTTATTTATTTTTCCAGGTTATAGATCTGATGGTTTTTTGTATACCAATCTTAGTTTTGTTTTTCCTGGAAAATTGTTTTTATCTGATTGTGGGTTCGTGAGTTTTAATTGTTTTCGTTTGTTTCAGGTTGCAAAGCGGGAGGTTCTGACCTGAGGGTTCAGTTCAAGGTACTGTTATTATTATTTTTAGTTCTTACAGTTTAATGTTTCGAACTGATGTGATGATTTGGTTGTGAAATGTGGGATTTCTATTCGGCTTCTGTTGCCTATGTGATGTTCTCTGTTTTTATTGATGGGTAGAGATTCCATATATTCTAGGTCTCTATAAAACACCTCTTTAGTTCTACGAGAAGAACTAAATAACACATTTTTCCTTAATCCCATAAGCCTGCAAGCAGCAAAACAAGCTAAGAGTCGTTTATACAATATAAACACATGAATGAACTCTGTTTGAATTCTTACTCTTATTCTCTCTATTTTTTGGTTGTTTAGTTTGGACTCCCATCGCAGCGTCATCATTTTGGTATGCATATGTGGTTCTTGGTTTGAAGAACAAAAGGTACCTTTGTTTTGAAATTGCAATTTAGTTGTTGTCTGTGTTTGTGTGAGTGTTTTGTGAATTTGTTTATAGGACTAAAGTTATATTGGTTTTGAAATGGTCTTGGAAGATGATTGTGTTTGTTTGTACCATACTTGACCAATCCCGAAACTACTGAGCACCGGTCAACATTATACCGTCAAGGATCCACAAGAATCTCCCTCCAACCAGGAGGCCAATCACAGCACGACACGTGTCGACATCG
>JADOBS010300023.1:0-10292 GCA_015708375.1 Cydonia oblonga | reverse complement strand
GAGAGAGAGAGAGAGAGAGAGAGAGAGAGAGAGAGAGAGAGAGAGAGAGAGAGAGAGAGATGTCTGTTAGAATCATCTCATCTCTTCAAAATATTATATAGGTAAACAAAAAAAATTGACAGAAGTTAAAAGCAGCATGAGAAACAAAGTGTGTAGGAGAGATTTTCCAGCACCGTCCTATTTTAATTATCCAGCAACTGCATTGTTGAAAAGAATTGTAACATGCGATCGGAAAATAATAATTAACTGCATCATTAACATATCTATAGCTTTGATTTGACCTTCGCCAAAAAAAATTTAGTACATAATTAACGATAATAGTAGCACTACACATACTGAAATTTACTACAAGTAATGGTAAAACTCAAGGAAAGAATAAACAGAGGTGGTTGAAATTTTGATAAGTTTCTTGGAGAAGAAAACAGAATATAGAGATAAGTGTTGTTTGTCAAAGAAGTGAGTTTGACTTATTCCCATGTATGCAATGCATCGTTCCTATTGGTCCGGCGCAATCCATGTGAGGGCGGAGAAGGGGCGGAGTCAACGATATAGACGGCCAAGCTTCCCTTGCGACTATACTGGGTCCTACGTGTGTTCTTGTTTGACTGCCCACGTTTTCGTTTTGGATCAAAGACAGAAGGACAGAAGATGAGTTGGTGTAGTAATTTTGGTGTTCCAATATTCCAATATTGTCATTGTATAGTCACTCAATGATTCGCGTGAAATGTGATGGAACCTTAAAATAAGATAATATGGGAGGTGAGACAATGAAGTGTATGTATATATACACACACATTTATAATTGATCAAAAAGAAAACGTGCAAAATGAATGTGATTTTCAGTGGAAGTAATACTATTTGATACCTTTGTCCTTAAATCCTAAGTAGTATACCTTAAATACGCTTAACAAACCTTAAGTCCTACGTAGTAAACCTTAAACATAATACAAGTGTTACAAATGTGTGTTAACTTATAAAGCAACTCAAGCGGTTTATTGTCACAGACTTGTTTCATACCAAATAATTACCAACTAACTAGAAGTGAGAAATGAGATTTTTTTTATATGACCCTTAGGAAATTAGGTTATATCAGCGAGCCGTATCGTCATTTAGCCGAGGTCAGGTGTTTGTTAGGCTTAGGCAGTAGTGTTGTCGATACATGACCTAGACAGTAGTGGTTCTTGTAACAGTGGTAGCTCTAGGACCATGAGAGTAAATAATACTGAAGAAGTAACGGTTTATAAAAAATGACTTGCAAAATTGAAACATACCTAAAGTCCGTGTATATGATATATACAATAAAGGGTTGTTTGAATTTAGATTTGACTAGTCAACTAAGATGGTTGAAAAAAGGGTCTCTGTCACTGGTGTTAGTGAAGATTTTCAATTGCTTTTATAAAATCAACTAGATCAACATATGCAAAAAAGTAACTATTTGCATATTGGTCTGATTCAAGCAGCAATAAAATCGTTAACAAGAACAAGGTTAGATACCTTTATTCTACTATGTTTGAGAGATAAATGGCACAAAAATTTTGTTAATTCCATGTTGAGATTACTAGAGTTATCTCTTAGTAAGGGACCAATCTATTTCAATTGTTTCACAAGCTTTTCTATTGCATTATCTGATCCCAGAGGCTTATACACTCTCACCCTAAGCGTTGATACGTAAGGGTATGATTAGAACCATGATCATAACATTTAGCTATGATCTATAGAATTTCATATAAGGTGATGAATTCCATTGTACCTAATGAAAAAATTCTGGATACTAAGGGACAAACCACTTTGTTCCAAGCTAATATAGGAAAACCCTATATAGTGGTACCTAAAATGATAAGGTTGAATGAAGTTACTCTACAAAGATGGAGATTGCAAGATGCAACTCTACCTCAACCAATTCAAAATAGAGAACCTAGTCGTATAAATCAATACGAAGATGGAGACGTTGAAATACAATTTTCTAATGATAGGATGGCTAGATTAAGTGTTGGTTCTAAATTAAGCGTTGATTCTGTGACGCACCAAGACCCCTTCTTTTTCTAACAAATTCATTTAGAAGGCCAACAACAAGATCAAACTCTTATGAGCAAGATCGTGAGAGAACTGTTTTTGAAGGTCTTGGGCAAACTAGTGAGCAAGTACAAGTTTCACTTTATAAAGTTGAAACACTGGAGCCACTACCCCTTTAAGAAATCCTCCACAACCAAAACCGTGATGGTCTGTTGTGGATTCTAACATCTTTGTCATGACAAAGTTCGAATTCCATAAAGAATTTATCAAGTTAGACTATCTTAGTGAAGAAAATACTTAAAAAGGAGAATGGTTCGAAAACAGTTAAAATCAAGAAAGGCAAGCTTTCCTAAAGAAAGCCCATTTTCAGTTCATGAAAGAAAATGAGTTTAATGCAAGGTTCTTTACTTGGTATGAATGGTGTGCCAAAAAATGGAAGTTTTCTGAATATGCTGAGTATATAAGTAAGTGTCAATGAAAATCTATTCAGAACTTATATCACTAAGGAGGGAAAAGAAGAAAGCAATTCACCCTCCAAAAAAGGGTACTCAAGTGAATAAAAGAGGAACTTTTGCCTCTCAATATAAGGAAGTACCTAAAATAGCTTAGGTTAGTTAAGCTACTATCACTTCCCTATTTAATGGAGTTTCTGCTGTTATACAACAAAATAATTATACCAGCCTATTCCTTTATTAGGCAAGCAGAGACATCCAAAATTGTGAATTCGTTTCAAACAATCGATTTACTAAATGCAACAATTTGGGAACCTAGGCCATCAAGCTGGACAGGCTTCTTGTTGGAGCAAAATTAGAAAATATGAAAATAACACAAGAATTCTAATAATAATAATCACATGGAATTTCACGACATCAATTATGTTGAGATTAATATAAACAAATAGAGATAAAGTTAGAAAAACTGACAAATTTGGAGATTGAGGCTTGCATAAATGCAATGTCCTAAAGATAAAATTTCGCCCCTACTCTTGTGCTTGTAGTTCGGTAGGCGTCCATCTCCCAAGATTCAACAATCTATAATCCAAAGTCAAAGCACTTCAATCATCGGACTCTGGTGAACTTTATATATTTCATACTCTCAAGACAGAACTCAGAATTTGACACACGAAGCTTTTGAGAAACAAAGTGGGGAAACCTTATTTCTCAAGAGTAAAAATTAACTCTAATTTTCTATATTTAATGATAATGGTTTCATGAGTTTAAATAGAACCCAAGTACTTCTTGTTAAGAGATGTAACTTTTCATCTATAAATATATATTATTTGACAGGGAATGCACCTAAATAACATAACCTTTCTAAGAAATATGGTTAACACTATTTTTCATTCAATTATTAAAATTATATATTACAATATTTTATATTATAATATATAATTTCCAACAATCCCCCACATGAATGAAAAATTAGGAAGAATTTGAGAGTATAGGCGGACAAGAAATGCATCGGGAGAGGTGTCTTTTGGACTTGAACCTACCTTAGTGAATACTTATGGGGTTTACTTGGTGACGCAGTGGATGTAAAAGATCTTAAACTGTTCACCGTAGCAGTAAATCGAGACAATAAGTAACACACATCGTTTATCCTAATATATCACAGTTCATACGGTTGTGTTCATTTTGGTCCTGAATAAATCCCAGATTCATGAGAGCTTTAGAGAATTTAGCCATCTCATTCTCATAGAAGCAACCCAATTCTACTCTCACATAGGTGACCACTGATTAAGAATAGTCTGCCCTATTCCTCTTATGTATAATATATCATTGTCATTAAGTATAAATATACACCCTAAAACTTCTGTAGACAACACACTTCTTCCATCATAGGAATGAGCTATGTAGTGTGTTAACTTCTTTGAATCATGCCCAACCAGTTTGCCTATTGAACTTAGACCATGAGATCTCCAATCAATTAAGTTAGGTTTCCGCCAATCTGATTCATTAGTTACGTTGGCTTTAGCCTCATTCCCCTCGATGATCAACTTACTCTCTAGTCTAACCTTTAATAATTGGATCCACTACTAGGTTGACTACCTTTGACGGTGTGCACAATCCATCTTATGAATTTTTATTTCATCTAAGAGCAATTGTTTTCCAATGTTAAGTCCTCGAAACATATGTTCGGACTTACTAATAAGTAATTTGCTAACACTTGGTCATATTCCCCCACATTTAAGGTATTTGAAGAAAGATCTCTAAAGCCTTCCATACCTTAAAATTTCATATTATCATGTTTAAGTAGCAAATACTTCTTGTTAAGTGAATACCATTATATCTTAATGATATTTTAAGTCACCCCCACAAATGCATGAGATTAGTAGAAAAATATGAAGCTATTCTAACTTCTTAGGCCTTAAAGCCTCACTAGTCTTTTAAGATAATCACCTCTTTAGACCTTAGTTTCCTCTGCTTATCAATTCAACCGTCATTTTTCTAAGATGAAAGCAATTCATCCATAATGAGTTCAAGCTCAACGGTTTGATTATTCTTTTTCTTAATTATCACAAAAT
Source organism: Cydonia oblonga (assembly GCA_015708375.1). Classification (NCBI taxonomy): domain Eukaryota; kingdom Viridiplantae; phylum Streptophyta; class Magnoliopsida; order Rosales; family Rosaceae; genus Cydonia; species Cydonia oblonga. Next base: position 5,755 of record JADOBS010300023.1, on the reverse strand, counting down.
CTTTCTTGCTATGTCCAACCATGATATAACAAACTCATTGATTGACAAATTTGAATACACTTCTTTTGGCTGGCATGCAAGTGTATGTACACTTTCTATGAGCTTGCAACTCTGACTAGTTGCAACCTGCATGTAGTTAGACAATGTCTCTTATTTTGTAGGATAATTTGAAGACTTAATCTTCCAAATTTTGCTAACATGTATGTGTCTAACTTGTATACGTACATTCTAGTGCCTATCATTTAATGATAGGAGTGGGTTCGGTGCCATTCCGTTTGGTTTTTAACCCCAAACACACAATTTGGTTGAAGAGAAATACATTAAAAACCTCCAGGCCCTCATGCCCATTCGATTTTAGTAGTGTTGTATCTTTCTCATAATCAATGCAAGCACTATATGCTTCTCAAATATTCTTGCATAAATTCAAGTATTTATGCGTATGCCATGCTTATCCTTTCCTGAAATGTACTAGAAACAAGTGGCATAGAATCAATCGAACTAAAATTTAAACTTTTGAACTTGCCACCTCAAGTTCAAAACTGCTTGGCAGCAGATACATCCATTCCACCACCAAATGCCTTTTCATGGAATATTGTGTTGTAAAAACTAATAGATATGATAAGATGATGACACTTGTCAATATGTAATGGTTTGAGTTAGTTGTGATTGTAGTTAGTTGAAGGGCAACATAGACATTTGCAGTTGTAACAATGGTTAGTAAATAACCATAGTGTAAGAGTCTGTTAGGTTTGGATACAAGAAATCAAAAGGCTTTACTTCTTCTCTCTCTCTCTCTAAACTCTCTCTCTTAATTCTTTCTTTCTTCTGTTCATTAGCCCAGCTCTATTGAATAATTATGATGGTATCATCGCTAGAACGGTTCATCACCATTCCGATCTTTGGCGTGCGTCCGCTACTCTGATGGTTCTCTACGGTTTTCTATTCGCGATTACTGCATTCGAAGGTCGGTTCTCGTCTGGGTTTTGTAAAGAAGTTGTGGGGGTTGTCCGTGAAGAATTTTTGGGAATTATCTGAGTTCTTGAAGGCCTTTGAGATCATTGCCATAGGTGATATTGTTTCTTTCATATTCTTTAATTCAGCTGTTTGTTTGTAGTTCAGTATGAGATTTTATTGCATCTTGGGTAATTGGTGTATGCAATTTGTGGTTGAATTTGGAGATGTGTGCTTTCTGTAAATAGTTGGTTTCTGCGAATAGTTGAATAATTTGAGAATTTGTTCAGAGTTTTGTGATTTTGTGAATTCAGACTGTAGTTTTGTTAAGAAAGTGTCGTTCTTTCTTGAAGTTGATATCTTTGTGTGTTGAATAATTGAATGAATTTGGAGTTTTTTGTTGAATTCAGACTGCAGTATTGTCAAGGAAGTTTCATTCTTTCCTGAAGATTAAGAAAGTTTTAGTCTTTCTTGAAATTGGTGTTCTAGTGTGTTGAGGGACAATGTTGTTATAATTACAGTATAACCTTGGAGTATTTTCTTTAGCAGATTGGTGAGAATGTCTAGTTCAGTAGTCAAGGTGGAGAATTTGTTGAGTATGATTACGATAAAATTGAAAGATGATAATTTCTCGAAGTGGGCTTTTCAGTTTATGGCTGTTTTGAAAGGTCACAAGCTATTTGGTCATTTTGATGGTACTAATGTGTGTCCATCGAGATATGAAATCAATATAGAAACTGGGGTAACTAAGGAAGTAACACAAGCTTTTCTTGATTGGGAATCGACTGACATGGCTTTACTTAGCTTGCTGTTAGCAATGTTGTCTGATGAAGCTATGGAATATGTGCTTGGTTGTAGAACTGCAAGTGAAGCTTGGTCTAATCTGGTTGATAGGTATGCGTTTGTGTCTAAGTCAAGGGTGAATCATCTGAAGACAAAACTCCATACTATTCAAAAAGGGTCTGATTCTATAGATAAGTATTTGTTGAAATTGAAAATTATAAAAGAACAACTTAGTGCTGCATGGGAGTTTGTATTTGACAATGATGTAATGATAGCTGGTTTAGCTGGTTTACCAAAAAAGTATGCTATTATTAGGACTGTTCTTCTAGCAAGAGAATCATCGATTACTCTGAAAGAATTTCGAGCTCAACTTCTTGGGGCTGAGAAGGAATTTGAAGGGGAATCAAAGTATGTACAAGAACTTCTCAAGAAAGCAGGAATGGAGAATTGCAAACCTAACAGACTCTTACACTATGGTTATATACTAACCATTGTTACAACTGCAAATGTCTATGTTGCCCTTCAACTAACTACAATCATAACTAACTCAAACCATTACATATTGACAAGTTTCATCATCTTATCATATCTATTACAAACCTACATCTACACCCACTAAGCCACATGCACAGTTGCTTGTAGATGAAGGCACACCATTTGCAGATCTAACTCATTACAGGAGTATTGTAGGAGCTTTACAATATCTCACATTTACTAGACCTGACATTGCACATTCGGTTAATATGGTGTGTCAGTTTATGACCAATCCTACAGAGCTTCATTATCATTTAGTCAAACGAATACTGCGATACTTACAGGGAACTTTGACATGCGGATTGAGGTCACCCTGGCATATCAAGCCCAGATATGGCTTCGTCAAATCATATGCAATGGTTTGCATCTTCCCTATCAAGACATGATTTGTCTGGATCATGCATGAAGCCATTCCATCTTCCATTTTAAATAATGGGATTCTATGCATCAATTCAGATTCATTCCTTTTTGAAAAAACAAAAGGAACTGATTATTTCATGAATTGGTACGCAGATAAACCAAATTTTCTTTTTTAATAGGCCATTTTACTTGGCCTTAACCGTCACCTCTTTTGTAATAGAAGAGTCAACACCAAGCATAGTTTTTGAATGGTATCTCATAAGCGCTACTGCACTGAATTCATCGAATTCAAATGATATGCTTCATTTGATATGTAAAGCATTTACTTATATGTGTACTGTCAAACAATAACCATACAAATGCATCTATACCAAACAATTGGTTTGTATTACAACCGTTGCAAATTAATTCCTACTTAACCTTTTGGCATTAAATAACCCAGATTACATGAAAATCTGTAAAATAAAATCACACAAAGAATATTATATATATCGTGTCTGTATCATGTGTATCTTATATAAGATTATAGATCCAAACATGCAATTGTTTTGCAGTACTATCTTCTAATAATCATCAACAATTCCCACAACTCATTTGTTGTTTTGTATACTATATATATATAACCAACTACCCATCATCTAGCCCAATGATCAAATTAAATCTTTCTATGCAAATTCGAAAAAGATTCATGTCTCAATTTCATCATTAGATGCAGTGATCCTTCCTTCTCGAAGAGGGCTAGGGTTTATGTCAAATACAACATATTCTATTTCCAATACCTGCCCACTGCTTTATGAGAATTGTCATATTTTCTAATTATTCATAAAGAAGAAACTTCTATTTTTAGATTGTTGGAGCAATATTAGAAAATATGAAAATAACACAAGAATTCTAATAATAATAATCACATAGAAATTCACGACATCAATTATGTATGACATTAATATAAACAACTAGAGATAAAGTTAGAAAAACTGACAAACTTGGAGATTGATGCTTGCATAAATGCAATGTCCTAAAGATAGAATTTCGCCCTTACTCTTGTGCTTGTAGTTCGGTAGGCGTCCGCCTCGCAGGATTCAACAATTTATAATCCGAAGTCAAAGCACTTCAATCTTCGGACTCTGACGAACTTTATATATTCCGTACTCTCAAGAAAGAACTCGGAATTTGACACATGAAGAATTTGAGAAACAAAGTGGGGAAACCCTATTTCTCAAGAGTAAAAATGAACTCTAATTTTCTATATTTAATGATAATGGTTTCATGAGTTTAAATAGAACCCAAGTACTTCTTGTTAAGAGATGTAACTTTTCATCTATAAGTATACATCATTTGACAAAGGAATGCACCTAAATAACATAACCTTTCTAAGAAGTATGGTTAACACTATTTTTCATTCAATTATTAAGATTATATATTACAATATTTTATATTATAATATATAATTTCCAACACTTCTAACAGTAAGAACACAAATAACAATTCCAATCCAGCCATGTTTAAACCAACTTAACTTCTTCACTATAAGATCACAAGTGTAGGAAAAACTTTGACTGATGACAATGATTTTGTAAATGCCTTGGCTAAGAGAATAAATTCTATAAGAATATCTGACAAGAACTCTAAAGTTTCAATGATTACTGAAATAACCTCTCAAATTTAGAAGAACAATTTACTAATACAAGTCCTGAACTAGGACTAAATAGGATAAAATTTGGGAAAAAAAGATTTAAAGAACAACCCCCAACAAAAAATTACTGTCCTTGGCTTTCACCAGTTGATATGCAAGACAATGATATGGGTGAAATCATCAAATATGATGGAAAAGCAATAGTTGAATGAAATATTGATGGGCAAACTGATACCGTGAGACACATGATGATGTTTTCATCAACCAGTAAATTAAACTGCAACTCTAATAGAGGAATTGCTCAAGCCATAGTCGCCGGGTTTATAAGACAACTTCGAGGATGGTAAAATTTCCATCTAGCAACCAAGCTAGAGAACAAATCTTTGTAGCTACAAGCGTAGTTGGAGATAATAATGGTGAGCCTGTTCTGCAAGAAGATGCAGTCAACACTCTAATCTATAGCATTACTCTTCATTTCATTAAAACTACTTAACTCCAACAAGACTGATCTAGAGAGCTTTTAATGAATCTTAAATGTCCAACTTTGTCTCAGATGGTACAAACATGTTTGTTTTATGCTAAAGTCTTCACTATACTTGATTGTTAAGAGAAATTTCTTTCTGGATTATCTTCCCTCTATGTGGAAAAGATAAGAAATAGAATAAGGAACAAATTTGGCGGTATCATACCTTATGATAGGTATACTTAAGGTGAATTAGCCAGTGAAATCTGTGCTGGAGAATTAGCACTATGTAATGACATGAAGCTTAAATGATAGCTTAAAAAGCAAAAAGCCTTAGGAAAGAAAGAAGTACGTGATTTTGTTGACCAATTTGGTTTTGAACCTATTGCAAATCATCTGCAAGAAAGCCCTATAAAAATCGCAAAAAAAAAGGTCATACGAGAGGAGATGATGATGATAATCATTGTCCAAAAAAGCCTTATGAGACTTTTAGAAAGAAAAGATTTCATTCTAAAAGAAAAAGAAGCAGTAGCAAAGAGAAACCAATTGTTTGCTAAAAGTGCGGAAAAATAGGACATTACAGAACTGAGTGTATTATGAAAGAAAAAATTAATAATTTTAAGGCAAAAGACTGTTTACTACCCTCATGTTTCGTGGTTTTCAACATTTAGTATATCAAGTTTTTTTCATCCCAGAGTCATACCTAAAGTGTTAATTTTGGGACAGTCTCATACATCTGTTAGTCAAACTGTTAGTTCTCCCGTTAAGTGATGACGTGGTGCCTATGTGGACAATGACTGAGCGCCACGTGTCATTAAAAAAATATTAAAATAATTAATTTAAAAATAAAAAAAATAAAAAAACAAACTCTTCATCCTGCGCCCCCAACCCAGACGAAGAAGAAGGAGAAGAAGAAGAAGAAGAAGAAGAAGAAGAAGAAGAAGAAGAAGAAGGAGAAGAAGAAGAAGAAGAAGAAGAAGAAGAAGAAGAAGAAGAAGAAGAAGAAGAAGAAGAAGAAGAAGGAGAAGAAG
>JADOBS010300022.1:0-10291 GCA_015708375.1 Cydonia oblonga | reverse complement strand
TTGTTCTGAAAGTTTTCACATGATGAATTCTTTCATTGCATTTCTGACCCTGTTTGGTTGTGTGTACTTTCTTGCGCGATAAATTGTAAAAGTTCGTTGCAAAAATCTCTGCGTCTTGAACTTTACCCGTTTAAGTTTCTGCAACAAAGATTCTGTTGCCCAAAGTTTTGTGCAACGAATTGTTTTTCATTGGGCAACACTTTCTTGTATTTTTTTTTTTGGAAAATTATGAAAAGAACCCTTATAAACATTTTCTTTGTTCACCCCTAAAAAATTTCATTTTTTTTTCATTCACTAAAATTTGAAATTTGGAGCTCAATTGTTAATCAAGCTCAAATAAAAACCATACTTAGAGGGGTTGCGGTGAGTAACGGTTTCAATTGGATCGACAAGAAAATTGTTCGGCAATACTGGAAAACTAGCGATAATTGAGGACTTCTAAGTTATAAATCAAATAAACAGGATGGATATGGGGTGAACTAATTATTTAGGGCAAACAAAATAGAAAGTATTACAGTGGTCTATAACTATCCATACTTTCAAGCTTTTGACAACTTGTGAAGTAAACAGAAAAATAATGGCATTTGTATAGAAAAAAAAAGGTGCTAACGAGAGAGAAAGGTGAAATTAAGACTCTAATAGTAGAGAGCCCAAATTTAATTTAGGAGTATTTCATTAGTACTTTATTATTAACTTTCACCCTTAGCTAATTAGCTTATAGGAGAAAGTCATTACATTGGCATTGTCCATGGAGACAGATAAATTGTCCCGATGTGCATGAAAAATTAAGTTTGTCGCAATCATTCTGATTGGAACACTTGAGACCATTTTGATTTGGTTGCAGGAGGCCAGAGTCATGAATAATTTTCGAGGCTAGTTGGCACGAGCAATAGTTGTGAAAACAAATCTTTATGGAGCCTGAATGGCATGGAAACGCTTTGCAATCGGCATTGGAAGAACAACGTTGCTCACTGATCCTGGCTGCCGAGAATAATTGCACACCTGAAAAATAAAAACACACTCGTAAAATGCTCCATTTAGAGATCTATGTATATACAAACCAATACTACTATTTAGATACACAAAATTAACATCGTAATTGACACTTATAATAGAGGCAGACTCTAAATTTTTTTTTTATAATTTTGTGACGCCTGGGACGATTTGATGCTCAACTTTAAGGTTTGTTTTAATTTGCACTACTGTTGTGTGTAGTGAGCCCTACCTTAATTTGGGATCTATTTACACTACAATTTTAGCGGTGAGGAGGATATCAAAGTATCTAAGTGATTAAAGCGATTTCCTACTTGAGATTTACCGATCAGGAAATTAAAATCGATATTTATAATAATTTCATAATTGGGGACCAAAAATCCTTAATTTCTATGTTTAGTATCATCAACAAGGAAACGTAGAATCTAAAATGGAAATAGAGTTTATATTAATTTTAGGAAATTGTTATTCTAAAAATCTCATTTGGCACTCTAAACTTTCTATAATTAGAAAGAAAAATACACTTGTAAAGAGTATACAATGAGATTTTTAGAGTGCTAATAATAATTTTCTAATTTTAAATTAATATTTTTTTTTACCTTGAATTCCATTTAAATACAAAAGAGTATCTTCTTTGCGAGTTCAAATCCTCTACAACCAAAGCCTCGATGGCCTTTTTGTGACTTATTTATTTGAGTGACATGTGTCTTTTTGACTTAATTTATATTTTCTTATTGAGGAGATAAGTTGAAGAGTTTACATTGTCAAGTAGGAAATAAAGGAATGATCATGAGTCAACAAATGAGATAAGTTAATGTTTGGGGTTAATATTTAACATTGGGCTTTATGATAATGAGGCCCAAGGACGCCAAAGCAAATAGAGACTTGACCAAGCCCAGACGATAGGCCTGTAGCAAATTGGAAGCCATTTCAACCAAAGGATAGGCCATATGCCTATGATTGAAGTGATGGGTGACAGAAAACAGCTCACTACCAGCCAAAAAACACTTTCTAATGGCATGTGGGAGTAAATAGATGATGACTCACTGCCCTCCAAAAGATACTAGTTAAAGGTAAGGCAAGAAGGGTATGGCCAAATTGTCTATAAGAGGAGAAAGAGACACTAGAGACAAGGACACTCAACCAACCAATCAAAAGACATACAAACTCTGCTCTCAAGCTAGTTTGTATTCAGAAAGCTAATTTTGTCCAGATCCAATCTGTTTTAGCTATAGTCCCCTCATAAAAAGGCATCTTTTGTCGAGATTAAAAGCTTTGCTACCTTCTCTTAGTGTCGTAGTATCGATTCCCTCTAGTAAAACCTTTTTACTTTTCATTCATCACTGCATTTAAACCCTTGTAAACACAAAGAGAAGTGGCTGCAAGAAGTTCAACCTTGCCCGACAAGGTTAAATCTTGCTCGAGTCTCTCTTCTTTGTACTTACATTTAGTAGATCTATCGTTCAATGTACTTTTCTTCATGTATTCAAGTTATTTTCAACTGTTTTCTACTTAAGAGTTTCATTTGTATTCGAATCTGGTTAAGTTAGTAAGCCTGTTTTCATTAAAAGCAAGCTGTGATCATGGAAATGGTTGGAAGGGCCTTGAACTCCCTTCATTTTGGACATACAAGACTATGAACTAAAAGTCCTTGTTTACAAGGAAAGAAAAGAACTTAATGCAGACTTAACCCATATGTGACAACCCTTTGATAACAAGAAGTTTAAGTAACTTGGGACGTAAGCAACCAACTTAATTCACACCCATTCAACAATCTGTTATGTAAAGATAATAGTGGCACGCTCGAATCTTTGTGAGTTTTGATTGTGAGCCTTAAGGCCTACACCAAAGACCCCACCAAGGCACCTTTCAAGCTAACTCCAAACTCATCTTGCAACACACCAAGCAGCAAGAACTTGCCCGACAGGCAAGAATGTGCCACCTCCTTAGGGAGTTGTGCGAGGGATCGTACCTCAGAAATCCAGCCCGAACATAGTTTTGGTACGCCTGATGGGATACTGATAATCTTGTATGCCAAGAAGAAAGAAGGAACAAACTTTCAGGTGGAAAACAAAGTTTGGGCAAACCCCTTGTCCAACGGAAGCAAACATGGTAGATCACCTAGAAAGTTTCCTTTAACTATGCAACCCTGCAATCCTAGAGAGTCCGACTTCTTTTGAGAAATCAGTTGGGAAGGTTACTAATGAAGACTTACAGGTCACGATGGTGCAGGTGCTAAGAAGTATGGAGAAAATCTCTTGGAGACTTGGGGAGAAGTCAGTAGACTTTGTTTCTTAACAAAAAATCTGCAGAGAAAGCTAGAGTTAGATTAGTTTACACATGTGAGCCCTGAGAATGGATTAGTTTAGATTAGTCTACACATGTGAGCCCTGAGAATGGATTAGTGATTCCTCTGTTCTTCTTACTCGAGGAAAAGAAGGACAATGAGAAGAAAAATGAAGGTATTGGAACCAATCGATCCGAGGAAGAAGAAATCCAGGAAACAAGTTTACTTGACCCTATACAATTCCCACTAGATGGTATGAGGAAGATTGGGCTGGAAGAAAGGAAGTTTGGAATGACTCAACAAGTGGGAGAGATAAGTGGAAAATGTTTACCTATAACAGTGGGCAAACCTCTCCTTTATAGGCCACCACTGTTGGCTAATAAGGGAAGAGTGGCTAGGTGAAGGTAGCCAGAACCACAGAAGAAAACTTGCTCAGGCAATGAGTGTAGCCAGAAGTGGGGACCCTTACACCTCACACAACAATCTAGCTAACCAGCAACTTAGAAATGAGTTGGCAAAGCTAAGAAAAAGGGTGGTCTAGAATGCTCAGCCACATGCTTGTCCACTGTTCAGAATAACATACCAAAAGCCTTATCTTGAGTACATTGATGAGTAGAACCATCTTCCTCCTAACTTCAAGATCCCGCGTTCCCAACCTTCAGTGGGGAGGACTGTAATGTGTCTTCTAGAGACCACATTTTTAAGTTTTCCAACTACAGTATGGCATTTAAAGACAATCCTAACTACAAGTTGAGACTGTTTGGGAATTCGTTAGTAGGCTTGGCATCTTAGTGGTAATCTCTATTACCCCCTAATTCCATTGCCAACTGGGGGCAAATGGAGATGGCCTTCCACGAGCAGTTCTATAGGGTGGAACCCAAGATGACCATCAATGATTTAGTAAAGATAAACAGTATGAACATGAGTCTACAGAGGACTTCATGATGAGGTTTACGAGGACCAAGATGAGATGCCAGTTCCTAATCAATCATGCTCAGCTCATAGCCATTGCTCAAAATGCTTTAACGTTACCATTAAGCAAGAAATTTTATGATGTGCAGTTTAATGAGCTTCAGGAATTGGTGATTACAGCTACTAAATATCGAAGGTTGTTGACCGAGGAACAGCAAGTGAAGCACTCGTCCAAAGTGCCCCAATTTTACAAGAACAAAACCCTATTACACCAGTTAGAGTTTGAAGGCTTAAAGCTGGGAGATGATGATGGCAGTTTGGGAGAAGGAATTAAGTTATGTGTAGCAGAGATGACCACCCCCTTCAAACCTTTAATGGTGAAAGGATTGGTTCAGCCTGTCAAGGACCAGAAGATTGTGACGAATGTTGGAGGTTTTGTGCCTATGAAGCCCTAAAAGTACCAGACGTATTCTTTTGATTTAACCAAGGCAATAGACATCTATAAGGAGTTAGTAAGGGCTAGAGTGGTCTTGCCCGACAATACCAAGAAAATGCCTAAACCAGAAGAGTTAAGAGGGAAGAAGTATTGCAAGCTCCACTACACCTTCAATCATTCCATAGCTAAGTATGTGCAGTTCATGGACTGGATCCAGGATCTCATAGTCAAGGGAAAAGTGTTGTTAGAGAAACCCTAAGCCAATATAATAATTGACCCAAATCCATTCCCAGAAGCCCCCATCAACATGATCAACCTTAACTAGGTTGAAAAAGGAAAAGCAACAACTACTTGGGATGAGAGGGGAAAGAGAAGGCAAGCTGTTAGGCATTCAAAAGGTGTTAGAAGGTTGCCCGATAGACCCCAATAGCTGTAGTTAAAGAAGTGGTGTTATGCAACAAGTGTCAATGTGAGTGTGAGCTTGAGGTGCCAGCATCGGGCGCTATTATTAACTAAAAGCTAGCCAAACAAAAAGAAATAAAAGAACAAGATGCCTGCAGAAGTGCTGTTCGGGCTGCAGAAAAGGAAACCTCTAGGAATGCGTTCCAAAGATTGGGTGGAGATTTAGAACCTAAAGGCTTATCCAAGGTTTTCAGGAACTATGAAGCCTCTGAAGAAGCAAAGTTGCCAAGATAGGTGGATGTGAAGCCTCCCTAGCCAAGTTATCGTAGTAGTGTGAGACAAGGGTGGCGAGAGAAGACCAGAACCCAATTCCCCCAGTTACTAAGAAGATGAAGGCATCCATGATAAGGAGGATTCAAAGATAGCATAAGGCTCACATGAACTCATTGAAAATCCCTACCATTTCAGAAGCTTCTGGAAATATTAAGTTTGAAGAGGCCACACCAGGAGGAAGAAGACAACTCCAATGGAGGAGTAGGAAAGAAATAGAGATAGCTAACAGTAAAGCTGAAGGTAAAAGAGATTATGTACCTCAAAACCCTCACCCAGGGAAGTATAGAGTGCTGAGGAGAGCTCAAGAGAGTGAAGTGATAATGCCTACATCAGGATAAAATCCAGAACCTATTTGTTTTGGAACCATTTCACCTGAAAGAAGGATACCTTCATCTCTATTGGTAGATACTCCCTGTGAAATCCCAAGACAATTGCATGACTTTGACATAAGAAAAGAAGAGGAAGTGCCCGAATTAATGCTACCAAAAGATGCACCGGCATGGATGGATATATTTGTGTATTAGATTGGAGGAAAAATAGGAAAGGTACCCTGACCAAAACAACTTCCATGTGAACATGGCCTATGTCTTATCAGCCATGTTTTATGCAGAACTAGATCAACTAGTAGCAATGAAGGGTGACTATTTGGCACCAGAACCCATGACAACACTTATGAACATCGAAGAGGTTGGAAGAGAAGAGTTGAGCTTGGCAGACTTACCTGACCCTATGCGAAAAGAGCTCGAGAGGGTTTATTTTGACAAAATGGTGTTCAATAACCTAAGTCTAGCTTTAGCCAATCATCTAAAGCTAATATACGTGACAACTCATCTGGAGGGAGTACCTTCAAGAGGGTATTGATAGATGGTGGGGCAACATTTAATGTGCACCCATTCAAGCAAATGAGGAGGTTGTGAAGAAGTGAAGAAGATCTTATTCACACTAATCTTACAGTTTCTAGCTTCTCTAGGGCCATCACTAGAACATATGGAATATTGCCTTTGGAGGTAGACTTTGGGTCCAAGAAAATCATGTTGGCATTCTTTATGGTGGATAACAGCTCTACCTATGGGGAATTGCTAGAGAGAGATTGGATTCACCATAGTCCGTCTGTGCCATCCACCTTACATCAACAAGTGCCTGTATACCATGAGGCTAGAGCTGAAGAGTTAGGATTTTGGGAGATTTTGGAGACCGAATCACGACCATTTCTCCCCATAGTTAATGTTGCAGATGCAAATTTCTACAATCCCAATGTTGGCATCTTACAGTGTTTAGGTGCTGATAAGAACGTCGCCCTACGAAGGTGACAACCCAGAAGCTTCTAGAACATAGATTTTCTCTCACCAAGGAGGAATGAGACAAGCCTTACATTGTCCCAGCCCACCAACACAAATGATGTCAAATTAGAATAGAAAAGACCAAGTGATTGTAATCAAGTCCTTAATCAAAAAACTGTTAGTGTATGGGAGAGAGAAAAAAGAGATTAGAGAGAGCTCAACCAATGAGGTGGTAGGGTAGGAAGAAGAGACTTCAAGCACCAAGGACAGAGAAGGAAAAGAGTTTTTGGGAGAAGAAGTAGAAGCAGCCATTCACATGGCTGAATGTATATATGACTTGGACTGGCCAGATTATGTGCCCGAGGGTCCAAAGTCAGTTGAATTTTTATGTATAGAGCCTCATAAACCAGCACCATAAGTACAAGATCCCTTGGAAACCATTAATTTGGGTACTGAGGAAGATCCAAGGCTAATACAACTCAGCGGTTTGTTGGAAACTAGAGATCGGGCAAAGATGGTAGACCTTTTGCATAAATTCAAAGATTGCTTTGCATGGCATTACACAGAGATGCCTGGATTGGATCCCAGTTTAGTATAGCATAGAATGTCTACCAAAGAGGGGTACAAAGTTGTGAAGCAAGCACCAAAGAGAATGTCGAAGGAAATAAAAGAGAAAGTCCAAGAAGAGATTGAAAGGCTGGTAAAGCAAGCACCAACATTGTACCTGTCTTAAAAGCTGTAACTAATATTAACTATAGAAAAATTATTGAAGCCACGCCTAAAGATAAGTACCCCATGCCTCTGGCTAGCCTATCCATAGATGCAGTTGCAAAACATAAAGTTCTATCTTTTATGGATAGGAATGCTGGATATAATCAAATAAAAATGGCTAAAGAAGACATACATAAGACAACATTTAGGTGCCGGGGACAAGTAGAAGCATATGAATATGTAGTTATACCATTTGGACTGAAAAATGTTGGTGCTACCTATCAGAAAGCCATGAATACCATTTTTGATGATTTAATTGGGCATAGCATGGAGGTATACATTGATGATATCGTGGTAAAGTAAAAAACTAAGAGCAGCACCTGGAAGACCTTAGACAAGGCTTAGTAAGAATGAGGACCCACAAGTTAAAAATGAATCCTAAGAAATATGCTTTTGGGGTTAGAACGGGCAAATTTTTAGGATTCCTTGTTCATCAAAGAGGTATGAAGATAGACAAAAACAAAGCTCGGTCTATAATGGAGTCACCTTCCCCTGTCAACAAAGTGAAATTACAAAGGCTATTAGGGAAAATCAACTTTTTAAGGAGATTCATTGCTAATCTGGCGGGCAAGATCCAGCCATTGACTCATTTGTTAAGATTAAATAATCAAGATAAGTTCAAGTGGGGCCCACAACACTAAGATGCTTTTGACCAAGTAAAAGCTTGTCTAGCCTCTCCACCAGTGCTTATGCCTCCTCAGAAAAGGAAATTTTTAAAGCTTTAAATCTTTACATCTGAGAAGTCAATAGGAAGCTTATTGGCTCAAAATAATGAAGAAGGAAGGAGCAAGCAATATACTACCTTAGTAGAATTCTTACTGAGGTAGAAACAAGGTATACCTCAGTTAAGAAGCTATGTTTGGCCTTATACTTCACTGCCTGCAAGTTGAGGTACTACATGTTGCCTTACCATATCCATATCATTGCCATAACTGATGTGATCAAATATATGATGTCTAAGCCAATGCTAATTGGAAGAATTGGGAAGTGGATTATGAGATTTTCAGAGTTCATTTTTCAGTATGTGCCTCAAAGGGCAATAAAGGAACAAGCAATTGCAAACTTCTTATTCAAGCACCAAGAATCCCAGGGAGAACTTGTCAACATCCCAGGAACTCTTGAAGTGGCCAGCCTTTGGATTCCACCTAGTAAATATCACTCGGGCGAGGAAGAATAGATCCAACAAGAAGTAAGAAGAATAACTAGCCTATGGATCACTCATTGGAAGTTGTATTTTGATGGGTCTTGCACTCAACATGCTGCTGAAGCTGGGATTGTCATCATTGATCCCAAGGGAATTCAACATTTCCTCTCATTCTTTGAAAACCTGGGGGTAACTGAGGTTGAGATATATATGATTCTGAGTTAGTTATTAATCAGTTGAATAGAGACTACAAGTGCAGGCACATCATAATGGTAGGTTATTATTTGGCGGCCACTTAGTTGTTAAGCTACTGAGGCACTGAAGTATTAGTCAATCATGTTCCTAGAGAAGCAAGTTTAATTGCCAATGAGATGACACAATTGGCTTCTGGAGTACAGGTTCAAGAAATAAGGTTTGAGATGAATGTAGAGGTACAAAAAGGCATTTTCCTTCTATCTTTGAGTGAGGGTTCACCTTAGATGTAATGACCAAAGAAGTTGAGATAGAAGATTGAAGAACACCAATCATTCAGTACTTGAAAAACTCTTATTCTCCCATAAATAAGAAGATTAGGCAGCAGGCAACTAAATTTGTCATGTGGGATAGAACTTTGTTAAGAAAGACTCTAGATGGGCTTTTGTTGAAATGCTTAGGCAGGGAAGAATCAATGAGAGTGATGGCTGAGGTACATTGAGGCATTTATAGGGCACATCAAGCTGGAACCAAGATGAGATGGTTATTGAGGAGATATGGTTATTTCTGGCTCGATATGGAAAAAGATTGCAAGGCTTATGCCAGAGGTTGTGAAGAATGTCAAAGACGTGGACCTCTCCAACACATACCTTCAGTACCCTTAAATCCAGTAGTGAAGCCAAGGCTTTTAGAGGGTAGGCAATGAACTTCATCGGGCAAATTTACCCAGCTTCCAGCAACGGGCACACCTTAATAATTATGGCAACTGACTACTTTACTAAGTGGGTAGAGGCTTTAGCTGTGAAGACCATCAATTCAGCTGCTATAAAGAAGTTCATTGAGACCAAGATCCTACACAAATATAGGGTAAATAAGACAATTGTCACAAGCAGAGGGCCATCTTTTATTTCAAAAGAAGTAAAAGAGTTTGCAGACAAGTTCAAGATAAAGATGATCCAGTCTAGCCCTTATTATCCCCAATCAAATGGTCAAGTAGAAGCTAGCAATAAGATCTTGGTGAACATCATTAAGAAAATGGTGGCAGATAGCCCAAAAAGATGGCATGAGAAGTTAAGGGATACTCTTTGGGCTTACAAAACCTCAAAGAGGGCAAGAACTGGGACCGCCCTTTATGCATTAACCTTCGGGCAAGATGTTGTACTCCCCTATGGAAATCAATGTAAGTTCTGTAAGGCTTCAGAACCATTTTGGTCTACATAATGAAGAATTTATCCAGGCCATGTGTCAAGGGATTGAAGATTTTAATGTGGCATGAATTGAAACCTTAAACAAGATCCAAGAAGAAAGAGGTATGTCGCCCGAGAGTACAACAAAATAATGAAATTGAAAACCTTCAAGGAAGGAGAATTGGTATGGAAGGTTGTTCTACCGTTGGGAGCTCAAGTTAGAAGTTTTGGAAAATGAAGTCCCACTTGGGAATGCCTTTTTATCGTCAACAAAGTGTTAGACAGATGCAGATATTACTTGGCAGATATAGAAGGAAACTTCCAAAGGCAACCGGTCAATGCTAATTTTTTAAA
>JADOBS010300021.1:0-10291 GCA_015708375.1 Cydonia oblonga | reverse complement strand
AGAAGAAAAAAAAAAAATCTGAGTTCGCAACCCAAAAGAAAAGAAAAAGAAGAATGATTGGGGGGCGAGGGAGTTGTTGGGGAGGGGAGGGAAATATTTTTTTTTATTAACTTTTATTTAATTAATTATTTTAACATTTTTTAATGACACATGACGCTCAGTTATTGTCCACATGAACGCCACGTCATCACTTAACGGAAGTACTAACGGTTTAACTAACGGATGTATCAAACTGTCCCAAAATTTACACTTTAGATATGAATCTAGGACGAAAAAAACTTGATGTACTAAATATTGAAAACCATAAAACTTCAAGGCAGTAAACAGACTTTTTCCTTTTTCTTAAACTTAATTGCTATATCGTTTTTACTGACATTTAAGTTATACCTGCTGAATCATTGAATTATTTAGTAGTAGTTAAAAGCATAATTCTATTCTCAAAAATAGCACACAGAGATATACTATTAATACAAAGGGAACGACAGACAAAATTACACAAAACAGAAACAGAAACAAAAACAACAGTGCGCAACGATGGATCACCCACGCACGGATCACGCAACCGAGGTCAAGACCAGACACTCTTTTATTATACACTGACTGGCATTTACATATGGTTATGTGAAACGGGATGATGATCTACTCGGCGTGACCACCAGGAAGCTTTTCTTTGATCTTGTCCATCATGCCCTTCTTTTCCTGGGGCTCTCCTGTGCGCCCTGTCCCACCATAAGGTGCAGCAGTAGTTGACGTGTCATGAGAATACTGGTCATCCCTATTCCCACCTGGCAGCTTCTTCTTGATTTTGTCCATCGTACCCTTCTCCTGGCGTTGCTCTCCTTCACCTGTGTAAGTCGTCCCACCACCGTAAGGGGTAGTGGTCTGCGTTCCACCAGAGTACTGGTCATCCTTGTTACGACCACCTGGTAGCTTCTCCTTTATCTTGTCTTTCAGTCCCTTCTTCCTTCTCCCACCTAGCCCATCATCTTCAGAAGACTACAATAATAGAATGTTAGTACCTGTCACAAAAAATATAAGTAACTATAATGCACATATGATACTTAAATACAAAGAAATTGTTCCATCTAGTAAGATAAAATGTTGATGCAGTATTTGAATTTGAAGCATTGATTGTGTTGATATTCGAAAAACCAAAATGCGCAGATACATAAGTTACGTGAACAAAATACGCTAATTTCCGAATAGCATTGTTCAAGATAAGACATTTATATTATACTGTCAAATATTGTGTTATTAATTTAGATCACTGATTAAGTTCACCATCATTAGTACGCAGAGTTTTTTTAGCAAAAGTGCTAAATTGCACGAGAGAAAATTGTTGTTTGTTTGGTTTTCCTAGTAACATACGTCTAGGGAAAAGATTGTTCATAGTGCCCACATATTTGCAGCACAGATCATGCATTTCATGAATTAACTTAGAACTACATATATATGGAGGTGTGAAAAGAGATGAACTTACAGAGCTAGAGCTTCCTGAGCGCTGAAGCACGGCGGGGCCGCCATGATGCCCAACAATCCCTTCATCAGCAGTCTTGGCATCAGCAGTCCCGTAGCCGGTATCAGTCCGACCGTGTTGAACCGCGTTCCCGAACTCGTCGGTCCTACCGGCTCCGGCGCTACCGTTGTAAGTCGGGTTCCCGTAGTACTCCTCGGTAGTTTTTTCGGGTGTTGAACCATAATTCGCCATCTTTCAAAAGATAAACAAACAAATGAAGCTGTAATAACAATGCTTTGCGACTAATACAATTTAAGTGACAATACTTGTGATTTGTTTGGGATGATGTGTTCGATTTGGGTCTGGGTTCGTTGGTTTATATAGACAACTGACCTGCACCGGCAAGGCATGCAAATATGGTTGTGAACGTAAGTGCTTTTTAACAACTTGGAGACGTGGCACTGCCAGGAAATTAATGACAAGTGAAAAATTAACGTCGGCAAGATATTTTGTTGCTTTTTGGGTCGGGAATATGGATAAAGAATGATATCATACCTGTTCCACTAGTGACCATGGATTTGGTGACACGTGCCCTCCGTACCTAATCCACTAGCTAGCTCCCACGTGGATACTATCTTTTGGTTCTAGCCTTCTAGGTCATATTGTCTAGTAATTTCATATTTGATCTATATAATTTCACAAGAAGCCTATAGTCATAAGACTCGTAACTTAAAACCACTACATGATGGTTCGGTGATGGGGACGAATTTTAGATTTGTATTCTACATGATATGTTTTAAGTTTAATTCATACCATTGATGAATTCATACTATTGATGAATTCATACCTTTGTAAACTTGTTTCATTATCAAAAAGATAAAGTACTGTAACGAAACTGCTAGTTGGTTCATTTTTAAAACCAACAAAAAAAAAATGTAAGACTCATAACTTGCTATGAAACTTAGAGCTTTTTGACTTGGTAGGTTCTTTTTTTTTTCTTTTTTTCTTTTTTTTTTTCGTAAAAACTTTTTGACTTGGTAATTTGGCATGTCTGTTGGTGACAGCCTTCTAAGGTCTTCTTGATCTTACCGACACTATCCAAGTTATTTTCTCGTTTTAATTTTTATTTAGATTACAATATTCACGTACTCTTTTTTTTTACACAAAAATTAATTTGAGTATGATCACATTTTTTGTTTTACAATATTCACGTTTTTTTTTCTTACTTATCGTACATTTTTCTTAATTTTTAATTATCCAATTGAATAAATTAAAAAAAAATTATGACGAAAAATGAAAAAAAATATGAATAAAACTTTCCTAACTTAGACATGTGTCGACAGACTTGATACCATCAAATCTTCTGCTCCACACAAATTTTTTGCACTCCAAATAAAAATGATATTTTTTACATGAAATTAATTTGAGTATGATCACATCATTTTTGTGTCTTTTTTTCCTTTGCCCCACCCCCGTTTACGAACCCATGACCTTGTACGACCCGACCCCTCACCCACACCAGCACCACTAGGCTGGCTTTGTGTCATATCGATATTATATATAATGTAACAAATGATGCAGGTACATAGTTAGCATCTAATGATATAAAATTCATTAATTAATGTAATATGTACTATAATTTGTCACATCAAGTGATACATAAAAAATGGTGCTAAAATTTCTCAACATTTTCTTTAACATAAATGTGTTCAAATAGTATTATTTTCAAGCACATCAGTATGCATTCAAAAGTAGCTCATCCTTTTTTTACTTGCTATTTTTGTTTTGAATATACCCTCCTTCCATTTTCACTATATATATATATTTTTTTAAAAAGGACAACTGATGGCAAATCACGATTATCTACTATTTTCGAGTTCGGAAAGGCTATGGAGAATTTTGCTCTGCTCATAGCCACAGTCAAACAGACTCTCCAGCTCAGAACATCGAACCCGAAGCCTTTATATTTTTTTGTTTATTGGGAAACTACAATATGTGCCCTTACCATTGAGTCATTTGTAGTGATTTTCCATTTTCACTACTCTCTACATTTAAGTGTGGATTACAGAGTCCTCAGCGAATTAGAGTTAACTAATTCAAAATTATTTTCGTCATTATTGCAGGTATATAAGATTGTACTTTTTAACCGTAATTAGTGAAAGATTTTTATTTAAATAGGATTGATATAACCGTTTATCCACTATTGGACTTCGTCGGACAATGATTACACTCCCTCTAGCTAGTGGTACATTTCAATGGAGGCGTTGTACAATTAAAGAATTGGGTGTTTATTCAACTTAACTATTTGATTAATGAGATTCCAAATCAAACAACGCTCAAACTGAAGCCAGAGTGGTATTGCTCTTTTTGCAATTAACATATTTTTGGAATGAATATTTTAGAGGTTATGTAATGATAGCTAATTGATTAACTAAAAGAGGAAAAATGAGGTAAAAAATATATGGAATGAAATAAGTTTTGGGAGTTATCTTGTAAGAGGGATTTGATGAGATAGGTTTTGAATTGTTACCTATTTTGGGCACTTTTAATTTAGTTGAAGGATGATTGCCCGCTACTTGCGCATAGAAATCCCGTTGTACCTCAAGAGTATTTTTGTCCTCTTTTGTCCAAAAATTCACGTGTCGCCTTGTGATTATTTTTGGCTCCACAATTATCTCAATTTGTTCATTTATTTTGGATTAATTATTTTTACTTGACTAATTGTTGGATTGGATTGGTTGGTTTTGGATATGGGAAGGTGTTGCATGGACGGAGGAGAAGCACAAGCTGTTCTTGGTTGATTAACTCCATATCATTTGATCATATGAAAACATGGGATCCTCACAACAACCAGTTTTCTCCTAGGACGTGTCGTTCTCTTTCTAAATGAGTCTCACATTGATGGGAGGAGGGACATTTCATAAACTTATAAGAGGTTAGGCAATTCCATATATTGTCAATTGATTTTATAGTGGAACTTCAACTTTCTTCATAATATCAAAGCAGGTTGTCCCATGTGTGAAGCCAAATAACCACACGCACTCCACGTCACCCCGTTGTGTTGTTCATATGTTAGGCTTGAAAATTTGCCATACGTGAGGGGGCGTGTTGAGAATGAGTCCCACATTGATGGTAGGAGAGACTTTGCATGGGCTTATAAGAAGTTAGGTCACTCCTCATATTGCCAATTGATTTTATGGTGGAACCTCAACTTTCTTCATCTACAACCCCAAGCCGCATTCTGCTCATCATTTGTAGAATGTAAAACCGTTCGTGCGACTCTAGAAATCCAGAGGAGGAAGAAGATGACATGCACTTTAAGGGGGGGAGGGGAACCGATCCCGCTGCTCCAGAGAAAGATTAATCCGATAACGATTCCACGCGCTAGAGAGTTGATATGGCCGTTTCAGTGGCCAGAAAAAGAAAACAAAGAAGGAAGAGATGGACTTCCATTGCAGAAAATATTTGACTTGATGGGTACACTTAAATAATTTTGCAGGCCACATACCACAATGGATAAGATGCGATCAGTTTTCCATCCGACTACTTTTGAGAATAGTGTTTCAGCTAAGGGAAGAGTTTTCTATTTTCTTCGACAACACAACCAATGAAAACGTGAGTGGTAAGATGTCGTACAAAGACATGATTTTTCTCCATACTCTATATATTCCTCGGTTTGTTACAAACATCAGCCAAAAACATTCTTAATCTTCGATTAATAATTTAATATTACTGTCCCCATTTTGCCCAAAGCACTTATGGCTCAGGCAATCATTTTTTTTCTTCTACTCAATATCTATCTTACATGATTACTATAATTTTGTGTATTTTGGATTGTGAATGTTCGTATTATATAACTCAATCATAAGAAGGTTGACTTCATTTTGCGTTTGTAATTAGTTTCATTTTCTCCCCAGTTGCGCGAGATTTCACCATATAATTGATTGTTGCTTGTCTATATATTGAAGATACGGATAGACACCAAAGGCTTCATATGTGTTTAGAAGAGAATGCTTTTGTTTGGAATGAATGTCTTTATTCATCTCTTACGGATGGATTTATAAGATGTTACAATCTTATCATTAAGGAAAGAAATAATTTACATAAAATCATAATAAAATAAGAATCCCAATACTACATGAATATATACACAAGTCAACACTCCCCCTTAAGTTGGTGCATATATATCACACATGCCAATTGATCGTCTGTTCTTATTGCCGGTACCTCAATTATTTTCTCTTCTAATTTTTCTTTGATAAAAAATCGGTCAACTTCAACATACTTTGTTCTATTATGTTATACCGGGTTATGTGCAATGTAAGAATTCACGTGCCTCAAGTTATTATTAGTGAATATCTTTTATCTTTTAACTGTTAATTTTCATACAGTATATCAAATTTTTATTTTTTGCTTATAGCTATTTAGGTTTTACTAAAATTACGTAATACGTACTGAATCATTAAATTTCACTTAGAATAATACTGCTCTCAGAAATTAGCGCACACAAATATAATATTTATACAAAGGGAACGAAACACAAAGTTACATGTTAACAGAATACCAAAAAGACAGTGCTGGACGAGTGCGTATCACACAGCTGAGGTCACACCAGACACTCCCTTATTATACACCAGACACAAAGTTACACGAGTCGAGATAATGATCTACTTCTTGTGGCCGCCAGGAAGCTTCTCTTTGACCTTCTCCATTATGCCCTTCTTTTCCTGGTGCCCTCCTATGTTCCCTGTCCCACCATAACTTGCAGCAGTAGATGACGTGTCATGAGAATACTGGTCATCCTTATGCCCACCTGGCAGCTTCACCTTTATCTTGTCCATCACACCCTTCTCCTGGTGGCGCTCCCCTTCTCCTGCATAGGTGGTCCCACCGCCGTAATGTGCACCGGTGGTCGGCCTTGCATCAGAGTACTGGTCATCCTTGCTACCACCGCATGGCAGCTTATCCCTTATCTTGTCCATTACACCCTTCTCCTGGTGGGGCTCGCCTTCTCCTGCATAGGTGGTCCCACCGCCGTAATGTGCACCGGTGGTCGGCTTTGCGTGCGAGTAATGGTCATCCTTGCTAGCACCGCCTGGTAGCTTTTCCTTTACCTTGTCCGTCACACCCTTTTTCTGGTGGTGCTCTCCTTCTCCTGCATAGGTGGTCCCACCGCCGTAATGTGCGCCGGTGGTCGGCTTTGCATGCGAGTACTGATCATCCTTGCTAGCACCGCCTAGCAGCTTCTCATTTACCTTTTCCATCACACCCTTTTTCTGGTAGTGCTCTCCTTCTCCTGCATAGGTGGTCCCACCGCCGTAATGTGCACCGGTGGTCGGCTTTGCATGCAAGTACTGGTCATCCTTGCTTGCACCGCCTGGCAGCTTCTCCTTTACCTTGTCCATTACACCCTTTTTCTGGTGGTGCTCTCCTTCACCTGTGTAGGTCATCCCACCGCCGTAAGGTGTAGTGGTCTGCGTTCCATGAGTGTACTGGTCATCTTTGTTACCACCAGTCTTGGCGTGAGCAGTCCCGTAACCAGTATCAGTCCCACCGTGTTGAACCGCGTTCCCGAACTCGTCGGTCCTACCGGCTCCGGCACCACTGTTATAAGTCGGCTTCTCGAAGTACTCCTCGGTAGTTTTTTTTACTGTTGAACCATAATTCGCCATTTTAAAAAGAACAACAAACAGATTAATTGTAGTAACAACGCTTTTGCGACTAATACAACAATTGCAGTAACAATATTAGTGATTTGCTTGGGATGGCTGTGTTTGATTAGGAGTTGGGTTGGTTGGTTTATATAGACAACTGATTTGCGCTAGCAAGGCATGCAAATATAGCGGTGAGCATAAGGCATTTTAACAACTTGGAGACATGGCACTGCTGGGAAAATGATAAGTGAAAATTAACGTCGGCAAGATATTTTGTTGCTTTTTGGGTCGGGCATATGGATAAAAGAGAGATATGAATACCTGTTTGAACAAAAAAAAAAGAAAAAGATACGAATACCTGTTCCACTGGTGACCACGTGCTCTCTGTACGTGTTCCACTAGCTAGCTCCCACGTGGGTAGTATCTATTGGTTAGCCTAGGTCTTATTGACTGGTTGGTAATTTGGTGTATCTATTGGTCATAAACTTCTAGGTCTTCTAGGTCTTACCGACGTGCTATAAGTTAAAAGGATAATATTATAGAGACTAGAATTATAGAAAAAGTATAGAAATTAAAGAATATGAAAATCAATGATTAGTTTATTATTTAAATATTGATAAATGTGTTTATTTTTTTTGGGTGATATATTATTTAGTTCGAAAATTTTATTTCTAAATTTAGTTTCTCTAAGATATTACTCTATAAGTTATATTGTCGTTTTAATTTGTCTTTTGATTAGAACAACTTAGACATTAATAAAAAGAATCCTATGTCGACAAACTCGACACCTTTAAATCTTCTACTATTCACAAATTTTTTACACTTTAGAATAAAAGTAGGTCACATAATATTACGATTTATTGGAATTTTCTTTTTATTTGTATATGAGAGGTCTAAAGTTTGATTATCACAAAAAACGAATTTGAACCACATTACTACTAGTTCGAGGTTAAGTCCGTCATCTCACCTTTAGTGTAGATAATATGGTTTGTTGAAGAAAAAAATAATGGTGAAAATTAATTTCAACAGTAATGACACACCCCGACCCGAAATGTCCACTAGGACTCCGAATCGAGCTGTGTTGGCGGACACCTAAAAGGTGATGAAGCCATAAAGTGTAGTGATGTGAAAAATGTGAATAAATTTAAACCTAAAAGTGTCTAAAGACAAGAGTACGATGTGAGCGGGAATGAACCCATTTCATGCGCGACGTCAGAGCATAAGTAAAGTACAGTAGTGTGGGTAAGGATCATACCCTCAGAGGTAGCCACCTATAGTGAGATTCGCCAAGAGTCATCGTCGATATGAACTTTCAGCAGCTAAAACCTGAAGGGGCGAAAAACAGAAAACGTGAGTGGGCAAAAACAAAGCTTTTAAGAACCATTTCTCTTTCCAAAAATAATAACCTCTCACCGTAAAACCCGTATAATTTTCCTAGAAAATAACAATACGTACGTATATAGAAATTAGGCTCGAGAGCAGTGAAAACCAAGTATATGCCATGTCGAGTATCTCAGTAATAAATATGTAAGCCAGGTGAAACAACTCAATGTAAAATGATATGTCAGCCGGAATCACCCCACTACTACAAAAGAGTATATTACTAGCGTTTTTAAACCGACAAGAAACACATGTTAACGTTGGATATTTTGTAAAAATTTGACATTAACTAATGCAATGTCGGATTGAGTTATCGACACCAATACTACCGTCACAAATGGGCAATAACGTCGCTTATGACCCCTTAATCAGCCACCAAGAATTAAAGTAATATTAAACAAAACAACCATAGCGTCGCTTCAAAGCGACATAACATCTAACGTCGCTTTTAAGCGACGTTACAAGAAGACCTGCTGTCACTTAAATGCGACGTTAACTACAAATAAAACAATAAAAAAGATCACCTCGTGTCGGACAAAACCGACGTTAAGAATAAATAAAAAATAAAAAATTCACCTTAACTGTCGGTCTGAACTGACATTATATAAGTTTTTTAAGAAAAATAATCCACCCACGGTCTCATAAAGCAACATCATATATTTTATAAATAATACATACAAACAAAACTCACGAAAATTTCCGTTAGCAACAATTATAACAAACTAACTTCT
Organism: Cydonia oblonga; assembly: GCA_015708375.1. NCBI lineage: Eukaryota > Viridiplantae > Streptophyta > Magnoliopsida > Rosales > Rosaceae > Cydonia > Cydonia oblonga. Next base: position 1,070 of record JADOBS010300021.1, on the reverse strand, counting down.
ACAAACCAAAACAACCATTAACAGAAACTCGAACATTTTATATATCACATAACCAAAATTTTGTCCGTCATAACAAACATTAAATCTGACATTAAAAATTCAACATACAAAAAAACCGAAATATATACTAAATGCTAACATAAGTGTCATACATATCCGACAAGAAAGCGAACCACATAAACTACTCAACAGAAACGGAGCCCGAGTGTGACCCAGTTCCATGCCTAGATCCTTTTTCAGATCCTCATTGTCATCCAAAAATCCTCGCCATGTCAACATCTAAAGCAGCATTTGCGAGCATTCCAGAAAACCCTCCAACTGGAACATCATCAGAAGAAGGCATCTCGGGTCGATACAGAGGCATTTGATTCGGCGGCTGCTGCATGTATGGCTGCTTCATGTAAGGCTGCTGCATGTATGCCATGGGCTGATTATAACCTGTATACGGATATACAGGTGCAGTTGGAGGATGACTTTGGCCTAACTGTTGGGTTCCTTGTGGAGGAGGAGGCACACTCGGGCCTGAGTGTTGGGTTCCCGGGCTATACGGTGGTGCTGGCTGAAATCTTTGTAAAAGCGCCGTCAACAACTGATTGTTTATCTGTGTCTGGTTGCGTGTTTCTTCAAGCTTCAACTGTAGGTCTGCCATCCGTTGAGAATTAACTTCTTCATTCCTTCTCAATTGATTATTCTCAATCTTCAACAGTGCCACTGAACTCCTGGATGATCTTCTGGAAGTATTAGAACTAGAAGCTGAGGAAGACGCATACGACACCATATCTGGAGTCACACCATGTCCATACCCTCGTACTCTATTATGACGCTCAGGACCCATCGTCTCTACATAAACCTGGGTCCTAAGGTCATCACTATCTTCTTGCCCAGACTCGATCATAGTTTGAATGTGGCCCTCCATGGTTGCCTTCCAATAAAAATTTTATATATAAAAATTCAACTAAACAATAAAAATTATTAAAAATAATATACAACCACGAAAAAAAAAATTAACAATTACCCCAGTGCGCTGAGATGTTTCATCAATCCAAGTGCTATCCTTCCGAGTATGACAT
>JADOBS010300020.1:0-10291 GCA_015708375.1 Cydonia oblonga | reverse complement strand
AACGGAACGGAACGGGACGGAACAGAATGGAATGGATGATGTAAATATTAAAAAAGATAGGAGAAATTTTGTCATAAAAATGTTATAAATTTGTATTCCACGGATGTGGAACGGGTCGTTCCAGGGGAAGAGATGGAACGAAAAATCAACCAAATTTCGTCTTATGGGACAATTTGTTTCACAGTTTTTAGACGCACCAAACGTGAGACGGAACGGCTCGTCCCATTCTGTCCCGTCCCACGTACCAAACGGCTCATACAGTGCTTCTTGTCATTTGGAAGGTGTTTTTCTTTTTTGGTCCGTCTCAATAATATTCTGCTTAAGTGCTTTCCGAATAGTTAAAAGCACTTCAAAAAATTAAAAGTGCTTCTTACAATATTTAGTGAAGAAATATGAAGTGTTTGCAGATTAGGAATATTAATTTTTTTTTCTCAAAAGTAGCAGATATTGAGTGATTTCTTAAAGAAGCACACATTGAGTTGAGTGTTTCTTGAAACAAGCGTTTGGATTTTTGTTGACACACTTTTAACATAAGCAATTCTATTGATCAAGAGAAGACGTAATTTCGAGTAAAGCATCTAAGGGGCCCTTCAAGTTAAGAACTTCTAAACACGAGTACACTGCTACTGTAGCGTTCGTGCATTTGAACTTCTACAAACTATACCAGCCTGCGGAAGTACTCCAAAGTTAAAAACGCATACATTTGAAGCTCTTCTGCAAACTATATCAGCCTACAGAAGTACCCCCAAGGTTAACCGCGTGTATTTTGAAGTTCTGCATCAACATGCAGAAGTAATCCAAAGTTAAACGCATGCATTTGAAGTTCTGCAAACTACATCAGCATGCAGAAGTACTCCAAAGTTAAATGCGTGCATTTGAAGTTCTTCTGCAAGTTATATCAGCCTGCGGAAGTAAGTCTTTTTAACTTTGGTTTCATGATTATATACATACATTTTGAACACACAGAATATCATATCATGTAACATAAAAATATCATATATCCATTCAGAAGCCCGCTGAGTAGGTCGTCAAAAAACATAATTCCGCAAAGAAAAATAAATAAAGCAATTAAAAGAGCTGCAATCATCAAGCAAATTTGACACTTGATGCATCCAGAACATCTTCTCCTTTGTCATAAATCTGCAACCATATCCTACATGCAAGTTCGGTATCCTACTTCCGAGACAAACATCAAAAATTCAATCCGCTATCAAATTTTCCTTCACCTAGTCAGCAATCGTCTTCTATTTAAAAGTAATGAAAGATTCAAAATTAAGTTCCACCTCAAATACGAGACCAGTGGTGTAGGGACAGCACTGAACGAAACGAGAGGAGTGATTAGTATCTCAAACTATGCACAAAAAGGATGAAGTTAGTGCTCCTGCAAGAACAGATCATGTGGTTTTCATTTGCTTGACTGGGAACTTCTCTTCAGCTTGCCTTTGCCACATATAGTTTGCAGCTTCAATCCACTGTTTATTAACTAAAAACTTCTTTTCTTTGACCGCCCATTTAGACTTCTCTGTGCCAGCATCTCCTGAAACCACATGTGTCACCGATGGGTCCACTTGTGTCGAACAAGAGGCTCCCAACTGCTCTGCCATCTTCCAGAGAGGTTGATTCTCAGCCTCGACATTCGAAGGAAATTCATGGCTGAAAACAATTTTACACCCCTTTAACACATCCTTCTTAACAGTTTTCAACACCTACAAAAATAGCATCCAGAAGAATCCATATTAAATATATGAAGCTAAAGGAAATAGTCATGTTTTAATGGTTCCGAAAAAACTTGTTCACCTGTCTCACATCTCTTTCAGCAAGATTATCCTCCAATTCCTACAAGATGGCCACCAACAATAGATTAGCACACAAAGAAAATGTAACAATTTGCCATCATATAGACATAAATGATACTTACATGAAAGAACATGTTGTGGACTCGCTTAAGAACTTCGAGAACAGTTGCAAGAGCTCCTTCAGGTTCACTTTCGTCACTTCTCAACTCAGAAAGGGATTTACAGCGAAACCCAAATTGTTTACAGCTCGAACTGAAGAAATGATATCTTTCCATCAATATTAAATTGTCCTTGTGCTTTGTCCAGGCCTACAATAATGGATATCAACATTGATAACCCTTCAAAAGATAAACAACAAAATTTAAAAGACCATTAAACTGATAACTAGGCATCTGCATCCAATCATAAAATTAGGATAAATAAAGATTTCTCTGGAAGCATATATATCTGTTAAGCAATTATCAATGGGGTAACTATATGAACAATAAATCTGCGTCATAACGAGAACGTGCTATGATAACAGCTTCAAACAAATCTCATCAAGGGCAGTTTTATTTAGACTCTAAAATTTCCTCAGTTGGCTCCCTTAATTAGTGCTATGACAAAAGCTACAAACAGATCTCATCAAGGACAGTTTTATTTAGACTCTAAAACTTCCTCAGTTGGCTCCCTAAATTTTATATTAAAGTATTAGGAAATCCTTCATTGATGGACATGAAATTACCAACCTAAATCTTCTAGACCGAACAAATAAAAGTGAGACTTTAAATTACCGCAAAGTGGAAACCACATGGGTGCAACTTTGGGATTACATTAATCAAATTAACAAAATAATAAAAAGGTTTAGGTGGTTATGAATGCACTTCTAATTTTCAGTATCATCAAGGGAAAAGAAGTACTTACATTTTCTGTATCGTCAAGGATCACAACTGCATTATCTTGTCCAAGCACAATATCTAGACCCTTTTGATGTTTTTGGGTACCATCATCACGTGATATAACCCTATCCCCAAAATACTCTTTCCTCGGATCAAGAAGTCTAGCCATTTCCAGCGCATAAGCTCGTTCGCCCATTGTGTATATGTACATCTCGAACATTTCACTGGCCTCTTTTAAAAATGTCCTAACAAAGGGCCTCAACTTGGTCATCATATGCATTATGTCTAATCTGAATAGGCTACCTTTTGAAACATCTACAAGTATCATATTGGAACCAGAGTTAGAAGATGTAAGTAATTGGGCAAAAATAATAAGAGGATGCAAAGGCATGTACACATGATAAGACGTTCAATGAATTAAAACAAATAAAACCTAATCAACCTTGTTTTAAGCCAGAAGCATGTTACCAGAAGCAAACGAACAACTTTGTAACTGATTAAAAGTAGAAACCCTTCTCTAGTTTGCAAAATTTCAACAGGAACAGCATATGTATTTGTAAGGTAGGAAATATTCTTCTAAATTACTTACCTTGAAGATGTATAGCAGGAGAGAGTACAACAGCCCACAAAGAAAGATGTATACACTAAAATTGAATCGCTAAATATGTTACAAAAGCAAAAACACAAGAAGGGAAAACATCACATACCTTGCAGAGAATCTATTTGACTATGTAAATATTCCTCTTCAGCTGACAAATGATTCAGATGGGTAGAATTAAGCAATGTGTGATCTAGATCAAGGACCAAGTAAAGCTTCTTATGGCGCAACGACTTCTTAATGTCTGTTTTGCGTAACCGGTCAATTTCATCATTATTAAGCCTTAATCCCTGCAATAGATACCAATAGATTAGGTAGTTATTCCACATATTACGAGCAAATGGATACATGAAAACTGTTGACTTTCTTTTTAAGAATAAGTTTATATTTTACATTAGGGATCAGTAATTCCTGAATTACAAGTTAGAGGTGACTGGAGTTGAATAATGCCTCCAGAATTTATTGTATGCATGTATGCTACCAATATTTAAGTAAGGACGTACAAATTCTTCTATCCACCTCCACCAACCAATCATCTAAAGGCGTACCTTGTGTATGTACCCAAATATCACACTAGACTTGTCATCCACGGGCTGCCCACAGACGATACACATATCTCCAAATGAACCAGGATGAGTACAAATGTCCTCCTTCGTGGATGCTTCTGCATATAGTAGCATGATGAATACAACATTTTGCGTTCAAGAGAGAGGAAAAAAAAAAAGAAGAAGATGTGCACATATATCCTCTGAGATTTGAGCAGAAACGTTTTCTATGATGGAGGACATTCCAAGAAACAGATCATTTCCTTAGTGTCTGTCCAGTTAATTTTACGAAAAAAGACAAGAAAACCTTTTCATCCCTTATATTGAGTTAAAACTATAACTAAACACAGAGGAGAAAATATGTTCAAGGAAGTATTAAACTCCATAATGACTACATCTAACTCTTCAGCTTTCATCAATCTAAATAGTGAGACAAACAGACCAAAAGCCAGATATACAAAGTTAGAAAGAAAAGAAAAGAAGCGCAATTATAAGTCTACAGAACGAGGTCTCGCTACTAACAAAGTTGCTTATTATTAGAAACGTTTCTCGCAGAGCACAGAGTTGGAAGGGAACAACACGTAACAAACCAATCCAAAAGACTATCCAACTGAGTCAAAATAGTTACCTGAGTGTTCTTCTACGAAAACTTCTGAAGTCGACCCAGGAATTTCCTCAGTGCTTCCAAACTCTACCTTACGCCTCTTTGCACTGCATGGTAATTTACAAGTTGTATCTTGAAACCTTTGAACATCCCCAACAGTTTTATAGAAACTCTGATATCTAATGAAAACTCATGCACATTAAACATAAAAGAACAACGAATTTAGCACCTATTACTATCAATCTCGACGTCGCTGTCATCTTCAGCTTCTTCATCCGGTGAAGACCCCGGAGAACCAGAATCCAGGGCACTCTCAAGAAACCCGACAAAGTCGTCACTGCTAGACGAGTGTAGGGGTGAATCGGCAAGACTCATCTAAATTATTCACGCCAAAAGAAAACCCCTTAGCATATGTTAATTAACAGAAAACATAAAAAATTCTAAGAGCACGAATCGGAATATTAAACCCTTTCTCAATTCTCTCGCAGCTCATTAATAATTATTAGCATCCGCATTATGATTTATGAGTACCCAAATCATCGAACAAGAAAATTTGTAAAACCAAAACATTGATGGAGCAAAGCAGCTAAATAATTTCTTCCCAGAAATTAGGGTTTAAGGAAAAAAAATCAGGCTTAGAAAATTTAAAGAAACGAGAATGAACGAAGTAGCGAACATACCGCGACGAAGAATTCAAATTTGGGTGCGAGAACGAAAGCTTGGCGAGAGTGTTGGATGATGCGTTGGTGACAAAACTATACAATCAATCGATTGAAAGAAAATTGCAAGAAAAATAAGAGAGAAACCCAACAACTACAGAGAGAGAAGAAGGAGAAGGAAGAAAACCTGGTTTGCGATCGCAACGGGAGTGAGGTTGCAGATCGACGCGTGGGAGAGGGAGACCGAGAGAGCGAGACCGAGACGAAACACCCGACTAATACATACTTAGGTACAGTATTGTATAGTCACTTTTTTATTTTGGATTATACTTTGCCTTATCCGAAGAGGTCACCTATTCAACCACGACGTGGTGACCTAATAAAGGGCAGATCACGAGATTTTTTTAAAACTAAAAATTAGAAGTTTTGGGATCAAAAATCGTTACTGATGTAGAAGTCAGATTTATGATTAGGGAATGATGAAATGTCTTTGTGAGTCTTTCCGAACCCGAAAAAAGTGGATAACCGTAACTTGCCACCAGTTGTTCACCTTTAAAAAAAAAAAAAAAAAAAGAGGTCACTTATTCTTGTTTTTGTAATTCAAAAAAAAATTATTTAACATATTATTATTAATTATTTTTTTAAATAATAATATGTGTTAAAATATCATTGATTCGATATTAAAGTGGGTATTATCGAACTAATAATACTCTTTTGAAAGATAAATTGTTAGGTTACACTGCATAAAACGATATGGGGACCCAATTTAATTCATAGGAGTACTATTTAGTACATTACTGCATCAAACATCAAAATTCAATTATTTATTTTAAACGATTAAATATTTTAAAGAAACGTTACGGATAGAGCAAAAACTTTAACATCTAACAAGAATTTTTAGAATATAAATTTAATACTTTATACGCGCTGCCGAATGAGGCTCAAGATTTTCTTGGCACACTAACCGGGGACGTTATTAAAGGTCAAGTTAGTTAGGCTCCAATATGCACAAATTGCAACTTTTACACATAATCTTCAATATAAAAATAGGATTTCCATTGCAAATAACTCATGTACTATTTCGAACTCCTTATTTGGAATTGAAATTCCACTTATATTAGGAAAAAGATTTTCATTCTAGATTCCTCACATCAATCAGAATTGAAATACCACTTATATCTAGAGCGTCCAATTCCTCTACATTCTAGCAGCTCGTGCAGGCTTGCACCAGGCTGCACAAAGGCATTGGAGGCTAGTCATTTTGGAGAGCGATGCCTTACAAGTGGTCCAAGCACTGCATAGTCGCCATTGTGGTGTTTCTGCTACTGGTTTATTAATTGAGGAAGTGAAAGCTAGCTTGCAGAGATTTGCTACAGTGAAACTAAATCATATACATAAATCCGTCAATGCTGCGGCGCATGGTGTGGTTAAATTGGCCTTAAGTTTTAATGTTCCTAGTCTTTGGTTTAAGATGCATCCGGTTACTATTCAGGATGCTCTCCTACGTGATTGTATGTTTCATTAATATTATGAATAAAATTACTATCGTATATTCTTCAAAAAAAAAGAAATAGAATTCCAAAATTCTTGTGAACCTCACTACTTTTTTGATTCACCAATATTTAATAAACATCGAAGCACTTCGTATTCAAAATTTAATTTTTCTTTTTTATTTCGATTACCAATTCGTAAACATGTCATAAATAAAGTAATTATTGCGAACTAGGACTACGAATTGTCCCTAATCAAAGGTATTTAACTATTGGAAAAAATCGACACTAAAAAAAACTTGTTTTGGGGTTGGGGGGTGGGGCACAAGATATGGTATGTAAGCATAATCCTAATGCCTACCGTCTTTTGTTTGGCAATATCCATATCCACATGCCCTTGTTTTTGTCCTTGTTGCCAGGTTTCCTGAGCTCCTCCTCCTCCTGTAGCGGCATCATCTGATTCTTCCGCCCACTCCGCCGCCAATTTCCGCCGATAGTACCGGAAGGCCACAACCAGTATAAACGCTGCAAAAACATTGCTCGATCTCGTAATTACTCGTGAACAATTGCTCGCCACTATTCCCTCTCTCCCCTATTTCCAAATTTCCCCATTCTTTTTGCAAGGGCTTACGTAACAGGTCTTTTGGCATTTGAAGTAGAATGCAATGCACTAGAATGTGCTTGAAAGCAAACTACTTTATTACTATTTTGCTCGTTTTCTTTGGAGAAATTCTTCAGTTCGGACAGAGATGCTAGACACATAGGACCGAAGTGAGTGGTCACAAAATACACAGGACGGGTGTGCACGCGCGGTTGAATAGCCTCCGGTTGTCTGCACTCAAGAATTTTTCCTCCATTTAACTTAGAAAAGTAGAATAAACACATTTAGTAAAGCTATACAAAGAAAAAAGGCAAAGTGATTCTCTCTAGATCTCTTCCACCAAGATCACCGGATCATGTAATCCTAGCCTTCCAAATTTCATCCAACAACCCATATGTTTTGATCCCTTAAAAATTGTGATAACTTTTAACCGTTCGATGAAATTTGAAAGGTCCAAATCATTTGATCCGATAATTTTAATAGAAAAGATCCAAAAATGATCTCTTTTCAGAAAAGAAAAGAAAAAAGTACCACTAATATAACGTTATTTTAGGTGGTCCTCCCTTTGATCCAAATCCAAAAGCTACATCTGCATGTCTCTATTATTTTGTAGCTTTTTTTTTTTTTTCCTCCAAGCAGCTGTTTCAAATGCTCAATTGACGCTTCAATTCTTAGGGTTTATTCCATTTTTGTTCCTCCTAGTTTCAGTTCCTTGACGTTAACTTAAGGAAATGAAAACTCCATCCATAGATTCATAACACCTTCATCAAGAAAGAAGCAAACTCCACCCTATATTTCACGAGAAAATCGGTCATATCACCGGTCATGTACACAACCATGTATACAACCGGTAACACCCCGAGGAAATCAGTCATATCACAGTTGTATACAACTGGTAGCACCCAAGAATCGCTCGGCTTTACAATATATGAGTTTAAGTAGCAGGAAAGGAAATATCTCACTAAATCATGACACAAGTAAAACTCGAACATTCGATAAACACAACTCAAAGGCGAAAGTAGATATGTAAACTTGATAATATGTACATTAGTAAAAATGTTGGTCTCTGAGACTGATCGACATATTATCACGGTTTTAACTCGCACATAACATAGTATAACAACACTATGGCAGGCGATGCATTCTTGTAAAATACCTGTACATTAAACGCTGTACATGAAATTCATCGCGATTTTCTTGCTTTGTAAACCCTTCACCAGAAGCAGGGTGCGTCCTCCTCGGGCATGAAAGGAGTCCTACAAAGAGGGCATGTAATGTTCCAGTAATTCAACCACTTCTCTAAGCAATTTTGATGGAAAATATGGCCGCAGGACAGGTGGTTGATCTTCGATTCGGGTTCAAACTCGGTTAGGCAGACTGAGCATTCGTGTTCCTGCTGCTTGAAGCTAGACACAGATTCGAACCGAATTGCAGGGATACTGCTCCTGATCTCCTCAATGTAACTAGCCGAGGGACTGACATGAAACTCAAATGATTCTGAGAGGTTTTCAGAGGAGTCTGCTACCGGCGGAGAAGATGATGAGAGACGGATACCAACTAATTGCAGGACTGATCGGATTATCCCTTTGATAATGGAGACTGATAAGGCTGTGTTTACTAAAAGCACACATAGAACTCCTTCTGATGGAGCTGGTAGACTAGAGAGACCCATGTGACCAAAATACAAGTTAAACTGGCTCGAATCGGATTGTCAAGATTGTTGAGCGGCAGTGGAACCAGAATGAACCGGCAGAGACGCGAAACGGGAGACGGATTATTATATCAATTTGTTGAGTAAGAGTTTAGTCAAATGGAGATGAAAATGTCACCGAAATCTTCGTGTTACCCGACCTGCAATGCAATCAAGGAAAGTATTAGAATTTATATTGAGAAGATTGAACCATGATATCGATATCAAGCAGACCCTTGAGCACAAAAAGCTTAAACTTTCGCAGTGAAATTCTGATTAAACACAACGATTATTGATCGAAGCGAAACCCATGAAATTCATATTCTGTTCAAGAGAATTAACAAAACCGATCTGCAGCAAATCCACGAAATACAGGGACATGAAAAGTGTACCACCAGCAGAAGAACTGAAATAACTAAGCTTTATACCCTAGACTTTACAGAGAACAGAACCAATTATTTCCCAACAGAGTTCTTAAAAACTTAGAAGATCAATACCAAATGGAAGAAAAGATACATAAAGCAAGCAACTTGATGGCACCCCACAACCCAATTTCCTAAACCCAACATACCCAGCAACCAAATGTATCATAAGATGACTTGAGATCTAGAATTCTTCAAATTAATCCTCCAGAAACCATTAAAAATGCATTCTTTTGATTACTAAACAGAAAAAATGAACAATTTGGAAAAAACCCAGAAAATAAAAATGAAGAAATAAGCAGAAAATAAAGTCTACAGCTTAAAAAATGGCTGAGAATTTACTTACACAGAGTGAGACTTTTGGAGCTTCAAGCTTTTGGTCCTGATAGAAACCGAGTAACATCCAGAGGAGCTGAAGGAAGAAGAAGAAGAGATTCTAGGGATTATAGGCAGCAGTCATACACATACAAATACAATCAGGATAAATATATATACAGTTTTTGTTTGACAATGGCTGCTCTGTACAATCAGTTCTCACTATATTTATAGCAAGAGAGCCATCCCACACCAAGGATTAGCGGCAACTTAACCAAGGTTCTCTAACCATGGTTACTTTATTTCAACATCCCCTTCTTCCGTTTACAGGCCTTTTTAGCCTGTTTTTCATCCCCTTCTTCCGTCTTTTGCGGACTCCATTTTTCTGTTAACCATGGTTACTTTATATCAACATCCCCTCCTTCTGTTTACAGGCTTTATAACCAGCTTTTCATCCCATTTTCATATCTCAGCTTTCATGTCTTTTTTTGGTAAACATTCTCTAGTTTTACTTACCAAATTTATCTTCATGGAGCTTTGTGTTCGATTTACAAGTTCAAATCTTCTAGGTCAAAAATCTTTTCTGGCTCTTTGTGTTTATCTATTTGAGTAACACGTTTTTTTTTTACTTAAGGGAACTGTTATTAGTATTTCAAAATTTTTATTCTATACTCCTAATAAATGTATTTTTTT
>JADOBS010300019.1:0-10289 GCA_015708375.1 Cydonia oblonga | reverse complement strand
GTTTGCCACTCCATTGTGAGGTGGTATAAAGGCAACTTTATAGCCATTTCATCTTTAGGGTTTCTTTTGGAGAAAAGATGAGAACACAAAGCTCTCTTTTCTCTCTAAGAGGCCGGCCACCCTAGAGCAAATTAGCTAGCAATCTTACTTCCTCTAGGTCACTCATCTCTTTGTCAATGTTCTCCTTTGTGTGGAAAATTAGAGGTTCTCTATTTTGGGAACTTGGATAATCCTTTCAACCATCCTCCTCCAAGAAATCCATGGAGCTAAGAAGCAAGGAATGAATGCCCTCTCCTTGGGTGATTAGCCTTTGCTTAAGCAAAGAAGAATCAACAAAGGTATAAGATTTCTCAACTCACTTTGTTCTTGAGTTGAGTCTTAGCTCACCCAACTACTAGCCTTTGAATTTCATGCGTAAAGTTTTGTTTTTGAGTGCATACAAGCATGATTTTGCCTTTAATTGTTAATTGCATGTTGTAGATGTTGCTCAAATGAACTAGTTTTCTCAAATATTTTTCCTTCAGTATAAATCAATGTAAAATGATATGTCAGCCGGAATCACCTAACGTGACTTGTACGGCTGAGCCTATAGCTCATCTACTAATTCATGCACACGAGTCAGAACCACCTAATGTGGTCTATACGACAGGCTGGGTGTAAATAGATACGCTCAAGTGCTATGATCACGTGAAGGCTGTGCGAAGTATCGCAAGTCACCTACGAGTCGAAACCACCTAATATGGTCTGTACAACAGGCTGTCACCTGCCTTGGATCCAAGGCGAGCATGTGGTGCAGGTGGTGAACGATCACGTGAAGGTTAGGCCCTAGCCTCGGGCGGAGCACTAACACCAGGGTGCAGGATAATGAGCACTGAATGTATATAACATAACCATACACATTGCAATCACTATCATCAATATGTACTCACCTGAAACTTACCTGTGCGTCCGCAGCTTCGGACAATAATATGCAGATCTCTACTAATGCATATACTAAAGTGTAATGCAATTGACATGGCATTTATAAATGTAATTCCATTTAAAGCAATTTCTAGGAAAATGTAAAGCATATATACGTATATATACGTGTGTGTGTATATATATATAACCAAAGGCCCACTCACTGGTATGTAGCAGGGTTGTAACCCCTGAGTCTCGCCTGGCTACGCTCGTCCTCCAGGAATGTCTCATCTATATGCGAAACAACTAAATTAACGTTAATTCGAAAGTACATAACCAAAACTTTATAATAACTTCTCATACGTTGCTCAATTGGTGTGTTTGAATATACCATCGTGGCCTCCTCAACACCACGAACATCCCCATATTTTTAGAAATTTTTTCTAATGTCCCACGCGTAGGCACGTGTCTGGCATACTGACGGATTCCCTATCACCATTAGGGAATATTTCGTTAAATTCCTAGAATAATCCATTAAAATTACCTGATGCCATCAGTATATTCGTCAAAGTTGACGGAATATTGTCTTTCCTTCTCCGGTGGTTCGCCTGATTCCGGCGCAAGTTGCCGATGCGTCATTGGTTTTTGGAAAAATTGAAAATCCGATTTTCTCACTCATTTTTCAACCAAATTCCATAAATCTTATATGGATTTGAAGCTATCAACAAGGAGAACAAAACCTTACCTATTTGGAGCCTTAAAACCGATGGGAAATGGTCGGAAAAACTCTTGAAAAATCCGGCTAAACTGGAACTTCTCGAAAACACCTACTCCAACATCAACTTTGTCCCAAATCCCTTCCTCGTGCCTTAAAACCTTGGAAAAAGGCCGAGTTCTCAAGTTCTCATGATTAGTTCCACAACCAAAAGGTACCACTCGACTCATGAGGTCACAAGGAGTACGATGGTGACCTTCAACAACTCGATCTGCGACGTTTGGTTAGGGTTATAGACGATGGTCTCTCGGTTGTACGGACAAGAGAAAAATTGAGAAGGGAGGAGATAGAAGGTGAGGTTGCACGATGAGTACCCGTTTACTCACATTAATAATCATAACTTTCTCGTTACGACTCCGATTCGACCCCAACTCATGTCAACACGCTCGTGACATCAAGTACAATTTAATTATGTCAGCAAGAAAAATAATTTAAAACTATATACATACATCCATGTCACTAAGTCTCGAGGGCATTATCGTCACTTTACATACTCGGGGATAAAATATATACAATAAATTGGGACGGGTCGTTACAAAGAATGGCTATATTTTTCTACTGTGCATGACAGTGCTCAATTTTGGTATTAGCATGCAATCAATTAGTTATTAACTTGCTTTGTATCAATTAGTTGCAATTCGACATACATATATATGTATATGCTTGATGATTTATGCAATAAAAGGTTTGAATTGCAAATGAGCAAACTAATGAGTCATTACTTAAATGTAATTGATGTTGCATTCATGACAGAAGGAAACACTTTGAGATGAGTCTAGTATAACACTAAAGTGTAGGGCTAGATAATTTTCAGAACTTGAAGAATAATGCAAAAGGTGTGATTTACAAATATTTACAAGTAAAATGCTTCCAAATGAGTGACTTTACTGGGTTCATTTGTATAATCAATGTATAGTGAGTAATTGATTACAATCTATCTTTGTGCTCTAACTTGCCCAAAGGTACTGTTATAAGGATAGTTTTTGTCGTTAATGACTTGGCTATTTAACATATGAAACTTATTCATGTATATGGACAGTTTCTTGCCCAAAGGTGTGACTGAGTCTATAGTTTAAGTATGACAAGAAACTTTTGTAATTATTTCTTGGTCATAGATTTACAAAATTCTCCATATTTGAAGTAGGTTTCAATATGATGAGTTTGGTGAATGTAGAGAAATTGAATGACAATAATTTCAAGGCATGGAAGCAGCATATTGAAATGAATCTTTGGTATGTTGGAGTTTAACATTGCATTCAAGGTTCTTCAACCTTCTGCATTGACAGATTAGAGTATTGCACAAGAAAAAGAATTCTTTGCGAGATAAGATAGGGCAGATCAAATGTCTTACTTATCATGCAGAATTCAATGAAGAAAAGCATCAGGGGAGGAATTCCTAGCTGTGATTTGGCTAATAATTACATGGACAAAGTTGAAGAGAAGTTTAAAAGGTTAGACAAGGCTGAAACTTGTGCATGTTTGTCATCACTCATTAACACAAAACATGATGGCTCTGGGAGCATTCGTATATTGGAATAACAGATCAATTTCTTGTGCACATGGTGCTGTACTCTTTATCCAATGATTATGAGCAACTAAAAGTGAGTTATAACACACAAAATGATATTTAGAGTATTAATGAGTTGATTGCTATTTGCTATCAAGAAGAGGAAAGACTAAAGAAGATGAAGGCTGAGACTAGTGAATTTACCAACCTTGTGAGTGCTGGAAAAATGCAAGGGGAATATTACTACAATTCACAGAAATGAGAATTATAAGGGTAAGAAGCCAATTCATTCAAGAAGTCTGTACCAACTGCTGGAACAACTTCTAGTTCCAAGAAATAGTTCAAGTCCACTGTAATACCTGCAAAAGCTCATGCAACCTCCATTGCTTCTGGACCTATGAAAAATAACAATGGTATCAAAAGATGTCATTTTTGTCATTATGAGGATCACTTAAGAAATGATTGTCCTGGTTTTAAAGCTTGGTTAATCAAGAAAGGTAACAAAATAATTAAATAATTAATGTTTTTGTGACAGTGGAATCAAATATGGTTTCTATTCCTCAAAACTCTTGGTGGTTTGACACAGGTTGTTCAATACATATAAAAAATTCTTTGCAAGGATTTCAAAGCCAAAAGAGAACACGTAAGGAGATCTACAATGTTTATGTTGGAAATGGGAATAAAGTTGCAGTTGAGCCTGTTGGTTATGTCAAACTAAGATTGTCAATTGGTTGTGTTTTAAATTTAAGTAATGTACTTTATGTTCCTTCCATGAGAAGGAACTTATTTTCTGTAATTCAATTTGTCAAGGATGGTTTTTCATTTATAGGGGATGTTCATCAAATTAAATTTTATTTCAAGAATCAGTTTGACAATCTTATTGGTTATGCATTTCCTAATGGTGATCTTTGGCAAGTTCAATGTTCTTACCATTAAGAATGCTTTAATATAGAATATTCAGCCTCAAAACATGCGTCATCTGATGACAAATCTTATATGCTTTGGCATCAAAGACTTGGTCATATCTTGAAAGAAAAGATACTGAGGTTAATCAAGGACAGTATTTTGCCAAAATTAAACCTTAATGAATCTGCAGAATGTATTAACTGCATTAAGGGCAAATCCACAAACTCAACAAGCAAAAAGACAACAACAAGAAGTAATGATCTCCTAGAAATTGTACACACTGATGTATGTGGACCATTTCTAACAAAAACCATATGTGGGAATTCATACTTTGTTCTTTTCATAGATGATTTTTCCATATATACTTTTATATTTTTGATCTCTAAAAAGTCTCAAGTTTTAACTTGTTTTAAAAATTTTAAGTTAGAGGTTGAAAAACAATTGGGGAAATCAATTAAAGTTGTAAGGTCCGATTGTGGAGGTGAATACTATGGAAGGTACACAGAGAAAGGACTTTGCCATTTTTCTGGAACAAGAAGGAATTGCAGCTCAATATTCAACTCCTGGTACACCATCACAAAATGGTGTTGCAGAACGAAGAGACTGAACCTTGAAGGAGATGGTAAGCAGTATGCTCTTTCATTCACAAATGCCAGAATTTCTTTGGGGAGAAACAATCAAAATAGCAACTTACTTTTTAAATCAAGTTCCAACTAAAGTTGTTGCATCCACACCATTCGAAAGATGGACATGAAGAAAACCTAGTGTAGCTCACTTTCATACTTGGGGTTGTAGGTGCGAATCTAGTCTCTATAATCCCAATGAAAAGAAATTAGACATGAGGATCACTAGTTGTTATTTTGTGGATTATGCAAAAAAAATCCAAAGGTTTTAGGTTTTACTGTCCTAGTGCATTCACCAGAATAGTGGAAAGCAACAATGCCAAGTTTCTTAAAGATTGTGGAGCTTTGCATTCCTATTCCAGGAATTCTTATGAATTTGAAGAGATCAATGATGCATCACAGACCATTGAACATGAAAATACTAAGATTCTCATACATGTGCCACTTGTAAATTCCCAGCCAAGTAGCATTGCATCTTTACCTTTGTCACCAACAAATGCAGTTCCAAATTCAAAGATTGTTGCAGATTCATTGCAGCCTAGTACATCATTTCCAATTTCCATTTCATCTCAGCAACCTACTGCATCCACTTCAGCCCCAGTGTTATCACCCCCCATAGTTCAACCAAGGAAATCCAGTAGGCCTAAGAGATCTGCAATTCCTAGTGATTACTTATGTCATCTCCAAAAAGTGGAGTTTGATGCAACTACTTACAAAGCAGTTATGGAAAGTTCTGAGTCCTCAAGTTGGCAAGCTGCAATGGAAGATGAACTAGACTCCATGTACAAGAACAATGTTTGGACTTTAGTTCTGCCTTCAGATAATGTAAAATCCATTGGTTGTAAATGAGTGTATAAAACCAAGAGGGATTATCAGGGACAAATTGAGAAGCACAAGGCAAGGTTAATGGCAAAGGGTTTTACTCAAAAGGAAGGTCTAGACTACAATGAAACTTTCTCTCCAGTTTCCACAAAAGATTCTTTTCGAGTGATCATGGCACTCACTACACATTTCAATCTTGAACTACACCAGATGAATGTCAAAACAGCTTTTTCTCAATGGTAGTCTTGATGAAGAAATATGCATGCAACAGCCAATTAGATTCATTGAAATAAGGAAGGAAGATATGGTTTGTAAGCTTAACAAGTCAATATATGGACTCAAACAAGCCTCTAGACAATGGTACAAAAAGTTTGATCAAGTTGTAGCAGTTTTTGGCTTTGTGGAGAACAAAATTGACAATTGCATCTACTTCAAAATGGTGAAGTCTAATTTTATTTTTATGGTTCTTTATGTGGATGACATTTTACTTGCCAGTTCAAATGTTCTTTTACTTGAAGAAACCAAAAACATGTTGTCAAATAGCTTTGACATGAAGGATTTGGGTGCAGTACACTATGTTTTAGGGATTGAGATTACTAGGGATAGATCCAATAGATGGTTAGGGTTGTCACAGAAAGCTTATGTTGATAAGGTTCTCAAAAGGTTCAATATGGAGAATTGCAGTGGTGGAGATATATGACTTGGCAAGGGTGATAAATTGTCCTTGTCTCAATGCCCCATTACTGATTTTGAAGTGCAAGCAATGAAGGATAAGCCTAATGCTTCTTTAATTGGCAGTGTGATGTATGCTCAAGTCTGTACAAGGCCTGACTTGGCCTTTGTGTTAAGTGTCTTAGGAAAGTTTCAATCGAATCCAGGATTGGCTCACTAAAATGCAGGTAAAAAGGTGTTGAGATACATGAAAAGAACTCGATCATATGTGTTGTGTTATCACCATGTAGACGATTTGGAATTAGTATGCTACATTGATGCTGAATTAGGTGGATGCATTGATGATGGAATGTCTACAAATGGATACATTTTCTTACTGTGTGGTGGTGTTGTCTCATGGAGGAGCAAGAAATAAACTACAAAAGTAGTATCTACTATGAAATCTGAATATATTGGCTGTTTCGAGGCAATGAAACAGTGTAACTAGATGAAAAACTTAATTTATGAGATGAAGATTGTGAGAAGCATTGAAAGGCCAATCAAGCTTTACTGTGATAATACAGCTGCAGTATTCTTTGCTAAAAACAACGAGAGATCAGAGGCATCAAGGCTTATAGATATTAAATACTTGAAAGTTCAAGATAAAGTCAGAAAGGGTGTGATTGATATACAACATATCAGTACACATGACATGGTCGCAGATCCATTGACAAAAACCTTAAATGTTTTCAATAAGCATGTATTAAGAATGGGATTGCAGTGAATTTTTTATGTTCTTTATATGTGGGATTAATCTACACAAGTATGTATTTAAGTTGCAAAAGCTATGAGTGATGTTTAATATGAATTCATATGTTGTGTTAATGTTGATTAATGCAAATTGCAAATGTTAAAGCAATCAAGATATCTGCAGTATCTTGTGACCAAAAGAAATGTGGGAGTGCTTGATTTACAAGCAATTAAGTCCCAAAATCTTTTATTATCTCTGCTACAACAAGAATGTGTTGGAGCTTAACCAGTTTGTGGTTTTGAGGTATAAACATTGTATTCAATGTTGTGTAGCCTTATAACCCGACAGATGAACTCACAGTATATAGTTGTAAGAGTTAGTTAATTTATACAATCTGTGATCACATTTCACTTTTATATTTTACAATTAAGAATGATGGTTTAATCTCACTCATGTCGGAGAATGTAAGAATGACTTATATTTGAGTGTCATTTAAACCACATTGCAAATATACAAGTGAAATGGTTGTATTATGTAAGGACTCAATTACATGAATTACACCGGATTAATTCTGTATTAGAGGGAAAACTAAAGGTGGTTATCAATTCAAATAAAAGGCCGTTGTAACCTACACAAACTGACAACAATTGCATCTCTGATAGAGAAATGCAGTTGCAGCATATAAAGTCGATTTTTGTCTCTCTTCTTGGGTACTACTTGTTCTCATACGAATACCAGTCCTATTGAGAGTATTGAGATACTATTTCTGAATCCAAGAGAAGAAAAGACAAGATCATGACTTCACTGTCTTCCACTCCAAGTAAATATACTCCTTATACTATCATGAACAGTAATCATGTGTGTACTGCATTTAATTTGATCATGCATGGTTTTAATTATTGTTGCAAGCACTGTCGTATTGGTTTAGTTGTTATCGATCCTTATACATGTCTACAACTAAAACTATTGGAGTTGTTATCACTATACTAGATAAGAGTTTGAAAAAAAACTTTCTGAAAAAGTATTAGTGTAAGTTCACAATCATTAGTTGAAACATACGATTTGGCTAATCATGATAAAGTGAAATACATAAAAATGACTTCATTTTTATCCAACTAATTTTTTATTGTTTGAATTTTGTTTTTGATTAGATTGGACAATTCGTAAAATCTAAACATTTTTTGACTGATTGAATTTTGTGCTTGATTAGATTGGATGATATGTGAAATCTAGGAAACCAACTTTGCTAGAGTGGTTGCCGGTATAAGGACTCCTCAAATTTAACCATCAGAACAAATGCCTTAAATTATACACGGGCTGGATTATAAAGCCCAACATGCTCACATACAACTTTCCATAATTGCCCCTAACTGAAAGAGAGAAAGAAGAAAAGTCTCTCTTGATTCCCACCATGTGGCTTCACTTGTTCAAATTTAATTTTTTATTAAGTTGCTTTGCTTTAAAAAATAGTGTGGTGCCCCACCTCCTTCCTTTTATGTGTCACGTCCCAATGCTCATTCCCTCTTTTGTTTATTTATTTTTAATTGTTTTTCAAATGCATTTCACATCACATGTTTTACACTTTTATTTTGTTTTAAATTGACATATAATTCATATGCTTTCTGAAAAATATTTCAGAAAGTACTATGGAGTTGTAATTATTTAAATTTTCATGTCATTCTATCAAATTCACTAAAGTATTAAATATAAATAATAAATTTACTTACATCTGCATGTCACCCAACTAGCAGCTAGCGCCTTTTAGAACCATGAGAAATAGTGTGTTTTCTTCAGTTTCATAAATAATGTGTAATTTTGCAATAGTTCTAGAAATAGTGTGCGTTATTTTGTGTTCAAATGTAAAATTAGTGTGAGTTATTTTGTTATAGTTCCAAAAATAATATTTTTTGTTATAGTTCCAAAAATAATATTTTTTGTTATAGTTCCAAAAATAGTATTTATTTTGTTACCTTTCATAAATAGTGTAAGTTATTTTGGATCACTTAAAAAAATAGTGTGAGTTATTATGCTGCAGTTCCATAAATAATGTGGGTTATTTTGGTTTACTTTCAGAGATAGTGTGGATTATTATATTATAGTTCCAGAAATAATGTGGGTTATTTTAGTTCACTTTCAGAGATAGTGCATGTTATTGTGCTATAGTTTCAGAAATGGTGTGGATTATTTTGGTTCACTTTCAGAAATAGTGTGAGTTATTAGGCTGCAGTTCTAGAAATAATGTGGGCTATTATTTTGTTGTTTCAAAATAGTGTGTGTTATCTTTGTTCACTTTCATAAATAATGTGAGTTATTACGCTATAGTTCATAAATAGTCTAGTTATTATGTTGTAGTTCCATAAATAGTATGTGTTATTTTGGTTCATTTTCAGAAATAGTGCGGGTTATTATATTGTACTTTCATAAATAATGTGAGTTATTTTGGTTTACTTTCAAAAATAGTGTGAGTTATTTTGTTGCAGTTCAATAAATAGTGTTTCAAAAATAATGTGAATCATTTTGTTCACTTCTATAAATAATATGAGTTAGACCTGGTTTGGTACTGAGGTGATTCTGAAAAAAGCAGGTATAAAAAAAAGCTGGCAGGTATCAAAAAAAGCTGGCAGCTTTTTTGTGTTTGATAAACATTCAACTTCAGTTTTTTTTCACAGTTTTTGGTGAAAAAAAAGCCAAAACAAGAAGCTGCAAAACCCAGCTTTGAAAAACCGGCTTTTTTTCACATCTGTTTTACATAAAAGTTTACCAAACACTATAATACTGCTTTTTTTTCTTTTCAAAAGCACTTTTACAAAAAAGTTTACCAAACACTCTGTTGCTTTATTTCACAGCCGCTTATTCTCACAGCATAACAAAAGCAACTTTTTTTTCAAAGCACAGCAATACCAAACCAGCCCTTATTTTGGTTCAATTTCATAAGTAGTGTATTTTTTTTGTTGTAGTTCCAGAAATAGTATGAGTTATTTTGGTATACTTTCATAAATAATGTGGGTTATTTTGCTGTTATTTCATAAATAGTGTTGGTTATTTTAGTTCACTTTCAGAAATAGTGTTGGTTATTTTGCTGAAATTTGGTTTACTTTCATAAATAATGTTGGTTATTTTGATGTAATTCTAGAAATAGTATTTATTTTGTTACCTTCGAGATACAGTGTGGGTTATTTTAGTTCATTTCATAAATAAGTGTGAGTTTATTTGCTCAATACAACATATATAGTCAAAAACAACCACGCGGTATATATCATTTAGCAGAATTACGAATCTCCCATTTGCCAAATACTTGTTCAATACACAATATATATATATATATATATATATATATATATATATATATATTTG
>JADOBS010300018.1:0-10288 GCA_015708375.1 Cydonia oblonga | reverse complement strand
GAGAAAGGTCTCGTTAATCTAACTTACTTAGATCACTTCTCTCTTAGATTAAATACATTCCTTGGATTCCCTTATTGCTTAAACACATAATACAATAAATAGTGATTAACAATAAGCTTTGCCCTTCTTTAAACATATAATAGTTTAACACAATAAGTATTTCAAAAGCTATTATATCAAATGAGTGGCTTTGTGGGCATACTTCCAACACGTTCACCAAGGTCCGGGCGATCATTTAAATTACGGCTTATGATCACTCTGCTAAGCTGTTTTGGGGTGAACATGAGAATTTGATGTTCAATTATAAACCCCAAAGATGTGTAATACTTATAAAAAAAAAAAAACCTTCAATATAAACTCTCTGGCATTATCTAGTCTTCCAAACTTTATGGGATAATTAGGGTGGTGAACCCTTAAATCAACAGTAGGTTTAGCATTAATGTGTGTGGACAAACATGTG
The DNA here is from genome assembly GCA_015708375.1 of Cydonia oblonga. Classification (NCBI taxonomy): domain Eukaryota; kingdom Viridiplantae; phylum Streptophyta; class Magnoliopsida; order Rosales; family Rosaceae; genus Cydonia; species Cydonia oblonga. Next base: position 9,828 of record JADOBS010300018.1, on the reverse strand, counting down.
GCTAGTTTGTTGATTCCTCAACCAAAACCATAAGTATTTATATAGTCCTCATTTTGGTTGAATTAGTCCACATATATTCCCTTGAATCCACTATGAAAAGAGGGTCATTTCGTATCTTTGTGAGGGATGATATAGAAATCAAATTTCCTAAACGAGCAGGCTTGGCAAAGTGTGCTTGTAAGCGCATGATCCTTACTTCAGGTAAAGAGATGCGTCATAGCATCATTATTCGACCTAAGTGTCCCAAACGGTCGTGTCAAGTCAAGTAAACTGTTCAATCACTAGGCTCTAGGCCGGCCACACGTAGCCTGTTCCCAGGTGGGAGACAGCCCATTGGCCCTAAATCAAAGCTTCAAGCTTATTTTTGGACGTGGTGCAATGATATTTCACTCTATTTTCCATCAATAGTTTCATTCATGATTATTGTCATCTCGAATATCCTTAAAACTCAACGACGTTCTTCCAAAACGGGTAGAATATAAGGTTTCTTAAATGGTAATTTAGTACCATTCATTCAACGGGGAGTGTGCTAATGCCCCTAATCAGGTTGGATAAACCTAAAGTCGTTGCCAGAGAGGTGATTTAGGTATAAAGTTAGTGTGCATAGTATCGTATTCATCCAAACATCTAACTTTCCCATATTTGTACCTAATCACGTGTTTAACTGAATTCGATCACATGTATACAAGAAATATGATTCAATTAACTTATATTCGACTACAATATCGATAAGATTATCCATAACTAAATCAAACACCAAACGTGAATCCAAGAACATAGAAAAATGTTCACAAAGTAAACCAAAGTTACTAAGAGGATTCGGCCAACAAGGTCATTCATGTCAAAATTATGCTCTTCCAACAGTGTTCGGTGGAGTAAAATTAGTCTTACATATTGACTACAAGAATGGTACTCCTCAACGACATTGGTAAGGGCACTAACAGATGCGTAACCAATGATATATTCCATTAGGACAAAAGTAGATTCTGCAGGATTAAGGTTTGGGAACAATATCCCTTATTCTTGAAGTTTTAGGTCTTAGGTGCCAAAGATCATGCTTTGGGCGTGATGCCACACCTTGGCAGGCCCTGATTCTACCATACGTTGTAAAAACAACCTCGAAATTGGATTGTGAAGGTGACAGACCCATGCTTGGGTTCGATAGGCTCCAGCCGAAGCTAAAGGGGTTTGTTCGGTAAGCCTCTGCCGAAGCAAAACACTACCGTTCAGTGCACCTCTGCCAAAGCAGAGCATGGCCTTCGGTGCATCCTTGGCAAAGCAAGGCACCACCATTCAGTAGACTCTAGTCGAAGCTGAGTCTATACCATTTTCTCATATTTATGGTAGTCAATCCGAAAATTTGGTAAACTTATGCTTCTACACTACTGCTTCAAAAGCAAGTTAGAAACAACGAAGGATGAGAAAGGTATTCTCGAGTCAAAATTCTATCGAATTTATAAACTTTAGAATCGTACTCATTCATGGACGTAATCATGATGTGCTTCAGGCAATATCTTTCATGATTAAACGGGTTATAGAAGCAAGCCAAAGAGCCATGGAATCCTCGTTTAGGAGGCATTTCCATTGGTAATGCTTAAGGCTCAAGTCTTGGAGTGAAGATGGCGAAGGCTTATTCAGCTCTTCCATGCCATTGTTGGCTTCAATGGTTACTCAACTTCTTGATAGTCATGTGAAGTGTCATGTCTTGTATCCACATAAAGTGGTTTCTATTAAAAATGTTTAAATCAGTGAAATTGAACTTGTTATGATTCGACAATCCACTAAATGGAGGGAAAAAGATTGTGATTGGTGCTATGGAAATAAGATATCCATAAGCATCAAAGTTAGAACATTCGGGTTTTAAGACATGGTTTTCATGAAAACCGTCGGGTTTTCATAGGTGTATTGTTTTATGAAAACTTTGGGCTTCAAAGGCACTAAATTTGAACCATAGGTTCAATTTAGTTTATGAATATTTAGTTCATAAAAGAGAGGTTCCTGCAAGAACATAGAATACAATATACAACTACGTGTAGTGGATTTGGGTTGATTCAGGAACTCAAGTGTGAGTGCTTCGGGACTACGAAAGTGAATCAATGGTTTAAAAAAAAATAATAATAATTTATTGAATCGTTAATTGCCAATAAGTGAACTTCAGGCCAATAATTTTGGATTAATTATTAGATTAATGGACTGCTGGTTACTTTAATTAATTTAATAGATCGTAACCATCCAGGTTTGATAGTAGAAGCAAAATAATAACATTCGGGTTAATATTAGCTTGAATTTTGGGCTTCGGGCCAAACGATAATAAAATTATAGCTTGATTAGCGTTAACTAATAACGTCCCCAAAATTAAAGGAGTATGATTATGAAGTAGGAATGCCAAAAACAAGGAATTTGATTATAAAGTAGGAATGCCAAAAACGAGGAATTAGATTCGAAAGTCATAGCCCAACTCGGTGGGCTGGCTGCCGTGTGCAAGGCAAGGCCCTAAAGGGCTTAGTGAGCCTCGGGGTAGGCTACCAAGGCAGCCCATGTCTGGCTGCAGGCTACATGCCGATTTTGGGAAGGAGCCCAGCTGCCTGTTCAATTGTAAGTCTATAGTTGATTAGGAAATAAGCTGTGTATCAATTTGTGTATTCACTTGAGTTAAAATACCAAGTGTGCAACTCCATTTTGTAAGACAAATAATGCCAGGTGTAATGATCCTAGAAACTAGCTAGATATAAGGCTGATATTGTTTTGTAAAGAGAGAGAATCCATCTTGGATTCTAATGGTTATGTAAGCACCGAGTGTGTGAGTCGCAGAGAATGAGTTGAAATGAAAATACTCAGCTAGATTTTGTAGAGAGTGAAAACCCTACGAAAATTCTTCCATTGTTATCCCTCTTATTTTGTTCTTCGATTGTTCATGTCATAACCAGACTTTAAAACCAATTCACAACATGGCCTTAGAGCCAGGTTCAATCATTTGAATCTGGGTGTAAAACTATGAAATCTCAGAGATGAATCGAAGCTCACTCGAAGCTCGATGAAGGTCGTTGGAGCTCTGTTACCATCTAAGAAGAGTATTCAACTCATTTAGACCAAAGATGTCTAGATCTGAAGTCTCAGAAGTCAGAACTCCAATTTTCTCCTGTGAGAACTACGAGTTCTGGAGAATCAAGATGGTGACAATCTTCAAATCGCATGGGTTGTGGAATCTGGTTAAAAAAATGAGTTATAACTCTCTCTATTTGAAGAATCATCGGAGGATTAGGTAGATGATGAAATGGTTGTTGTGCTGATGAAAGATGTAAAGGCTCTAAGAATTATTCATAATACAATCTCTGATCAAATTTTTCCTCGAATTGCCAACCCTGAATCAGCAAAGATGGCATGGGATCTGTTATATGGACAGTATCATGATGGCGATCAAGTGAGGTCTATGAAACTGCAAAACCTTAGGTGTGAGTTTAAATATGCTAGAATCTGTGATAATGAATCTCCATCTGGATATCTTACATGACTAAATGATTTGATTAATCAGATGAAAACATTTGGTGAAATTCTTTCAAATGAGAGGCTTGTGCATAAGGTTTTGATTAGTCTTAGTAAACCATATGATCCTATATGTCTAGTTATTGAGAATGCAAAATGTTTAGAGAATGTAGAATAGCAGGAAGTTATTGCAATTTTGAAGAGCCAAGAACAATGGTTCGATTTGCACACTGCTGACACAACTGAGAGAGCTTTTGTCTCACTCTTTGTGAATCCAAAAGAACAAAAAAACAAAAAGTGGTGCTCATTCTGATTCATCTAGATTTTAGAAAAATTGGAATTCTAAGGGTAAGAAATATGAATCAAAACCAAAGTTTCAACATAGATATTCTGTGAATAACTACTAGAATGTGAATTCATCTCAATCAATGAGCCAAGAGGTTGCAAAACCTCAGTGCAAGGTGTGTTCTAAGTATCACTTTGATGAGTGCATACACAAAGGGAAACCCAAATGTTTTAATTGTGATAAGTTTGGGCATTGGGCTAGAGAGTGTACTGCAGCACATGCAATACAAAAGGAAAATCATACAAACCAAATGGGTGTGTCTGGGAATCTGTTCTATGCCAACAATGCAACTACTGAAACTAAAGTAAATGTAGAATGGTACATTGACAGTAGTTGTAGCAACCATGTGACAGGGAATGTGGAGCTGCTTGTTGACGTGAGGATCAATGTTCTAAGCAAGGTTCAAATGCCAACTAGAGATCATGTAAATATTGTAGGAATGGGATCCTTGGTTATTGACACAAACAATGGCAGAAAGTATGTTAGAGAAGTAATGTATCTTCCTGATTTAAAAGAAAATTTGCTCAATGTTGGTCAAATGGATGAACATGGATATTTCTTGGTATTTGGTGGAGGAATGTGCAGTGTGTTTGATGGTCCATCACTGGATTGCTTGGTCATTAGAGTGAAGAAGAAAGTGAACATATGTTATCCATTGACTCTTTTACCTAATAACCAAATTGCATTGAAAGCAACCGTCACTCATTCTACTGAGATTTGGCATAGAAAACTTGGACATCTACATTTTAGTGGCCTCAAGCAATTGAGAGACAAAAACATGGTCCATGGATTTCCCCAACTTGAAGACCACAGTGGTGTCTATGAAGGTTGTCAAGAGCTTCCATGAAACCAACTGCAGAGGGCTAATGCTCCACTTGAACTCATCCATGTTGATCTATGTGGACCTATGAAAAATGATTCAATTGCTGGAAATAAGTACTTTATGCTCTTGATAGATGATCTTACTAGATGACTTGGGTGTATTTCTTAAGATAAAAATTTGAAGCATTCAGTTGTTTTAGAAAGTTCAAAGCTATGACAAAATTGCAAAGTGGATTCAAGATTAAGTGCCTCAGAAGTGATAGATGAAGGGAGTTCAAGTCATTTGAATTTGATCTATTTTGTGAAAGAGAAGGGATACAAAGACGGTTCACTTTAGCATATACTCCACAACAAAATGGAGTAGTAGAGAGAAAGAATAGAACTATGATTGAGATGGCAAAATCTATGTTACATGAGAAGGGGATGCCATATTATCTCTGGGCTGAAGCAATTCATACATCGGTGTATATACTGAATAGGTGTCACACAAAAGCTTTGGATAATATCACACCTTTTGTAGCTTATTCTGGCAAAAAACCAGGGATTGCTCACTTGAGGATATTTGGTGCGCTATGCTAGGTGCATGTTCTAAGTGAACACAGACATAAACTTGAGCCTAAAAGTTCCAAATGAGTATTTGTGGGATATGAAACCTATGAAAAAGGGTGTAGGATTTGTAGTCTATGTTGAACAGCCTGAAGGATTTGTAGTCAAAGGCAAGGAAGACAAGGTCTACCAACTACATAAAGCTCTTTATGGTCTAAAACAAGCACCAAGGGCCTGGTATGGAGAAATAGACCCTAATTTCTCACAATGTGATTTTGAGAAGAGCTTGATGAACCAACAATGTACATAAAGGCAAGGGGAGTAGACATTTTGATTGTCTCCATATATGTGGATGATATAGTCTACACTGGTAGTTGTAAATCGATGCTAGAAGAATTCAAGGAAAACATGAAGAAGAAATATGAGATGATAGACTCAGGACTCCTCCATTATTTTCTTAGGATATGAGTAATTCAAACTATCTCAAGTATCCTCATTCATCAGAAGAAATATGGAAGTTCTTTGCTGAGCAAGTTTGGGTTAAGTGAAGGAAAGTCTATGACAACTCCTCTTATAGCAACTGAAAAAGCTAACTAAAGATGATGGAAGTGGACCTGTGAGTGAAGAAATGTATAGGAGCATTGTGGCAAGCCTTTTATATCTCACTGCAACAAGGCCAGACATAATGTATGCAGCAAGTTTATTAGCTAGGTTTGTGCATTATGGAACAGCAAAGAGGGTGCTTAGATACATCAAGGAGACCCTAGACTATGGTTTGGAATATGTGAAGGGAAGAAAAGCTTACTTAATTGGCTATTGTGATAGTGATTGGGTTGGTTGTTAGAGGACATCAAGAGTACGTCAGGGTATGCCTTCTCTTTTGGCAGTGGTTTGTTCTTTTGGGCTTCAGTTAAGAAAAGTTGTGTTGCATCAACTGTAGAGGCTAACTACATAAGTGCATCTAAAGCCATAGCTTAGGCAATATTGTTGAGGTTTGTTCTGGAGGATTTTGGAGAATTGCAAAATGAAGCAATCCCTTTTCATTGTGACAACACTTCTGCCATTGCCATTAGCAAGAACTCTGTGTTTCATCAAAATACCAAGCACATTGACATAAGATATCATTTTATCAAATATGCATTGTAGAGAGGCATCATTGACTTGGTGTATTGTCTCACTGAAGAGCAATTGGCAGACATCTTCACAAAGTCACTGGCAAAAGATTGATTCAATTTTCTCATAAATATGCTTGGAGTGAAATCACCTTTAGACTTAAAGGGGAGTGTTGAATTGTAAGTCTATAGCTGATTAGGAAATAAGCTATGTATCAATTTGTGTATTCACTTGAGTTAAAATACCAAGTGTGCATCTCTATTGTTGTAAGACAAATAATGCCAAGTGTAATGATCCTAGCAACTAGCTAGATGTAAGGCTAAGTTTGTTTTGTAAATAAAGAGAATCCACCTTGGCTTCTAATGGTTATGTAAGCATCAAGTGTGTGAGTTGTAAAGAGGGAGATGAAATGAAAATACTCTGCTAGATTTTGCAGAGAGTGAAAACCCTTCGAAAATTCTTCCATTGTTATCCCTTTTATTTTGTTCTTCAATTGTTCATATCATAACCAGACTTTGAAAACCAAATCACAACACAGCCAAGCTACTGGTTTTAGGCGACAAATGGCATAGGGAGCACATGCCCAACACAAGGGCGGCCCTGGTATGGGTGCGAGAGAATCCTAGCCAAAGGCTGGCTTCATTTGGGCTGGTTCTAGGCGAGCCCAGCCACTTAGGCTGGCTTTGGTGATCACAGGCCGAGACATGGCGAGCCCAGCAAGTAAAGCTTGTTGTAGGAAGGCGAGGTCCATGCAGGCAAAGCCTAACAGGCTTAAGCTTGTTGCAGGTATGGTGGGTTAAGGCAGGGCTAAGCCTAGCAAAGCTTTGAGGGCTTGCTGGTAGAGTCATGGCTTCAAGCCTGTTTGGAGACCAACCCAGGTTGAGGCCTGGTGCTGTGCAACTCAGCTCGGCAGCACAGTGTGAAGCTGTGGCTCAACCACGAAAAAATCCCAAATTTCCCCCTTTTTTTTCGAATTCTAGGGTTTAAAACCCTACTTGCTTCTAAATTAATTTCGATGCTTTGACTCACAAATTCCACATAGCATAATTGCTTATTGTATGAACAAATATATATGTTGACAAAATATATGAACACATAATTGAAAGGGAAATATAAATATAAGGGGTTCATGCATCATGGGGAATGTTTTCAGGCTTCACGGTTGTTTCAAATATCTTAATTTATTTTAAAAGAACCCGATTGGCAGAAAACAACTGAGCCTTTGAATTTATAGACGATCCTTCTCAGAAAGCTGTGCATCTCCAATATGTTGTATCACGTCCAACAAAGAAAAATTAAATTGAATCAATAACATGTACATCATTTCAATAAAATAATAAATTAATCATAAAAAGAATGATTAAAATGTAATACTCCCCTGATTGAAGAACAAGCTCTATGTAGCGTAATGTCAAGAGCGTGCTGATAACATGTTGTATGCCTAATTTACTGAATCATATAAAGGATAGATAGAGAGGGGTGTAGCATAGTAGAGAGAAAGAGAGAGAGATGTGTAATTGTGAGGTGTATGTTATATCACCTCATTGTGCCTTTATTTATAGTAGTAGGGAAGGTTAATTCCTTACCCTAATAGAATTACAACTCTAATAGGATAGTATCTAATCCTAGAGAATCTTCTAAAGATATCCCAAATTTACTAGGGTTTACACAATCACATTTCTAATCTAATAGAAGTGCAAGAGTTAAAATTCTATATAGAATCCAAATGTTAATTATTTTGCCAAATTTTCCCTGCGTTTCCCCTGTTGCTGCATTAAAAGATAAATAAAAATAATATTTGTTAGGACTCTTGCTATGAAGGTGGGGGAGCACCAATTGTTGTTTGATATCAAAAGGCATCTCAATAGTTGATTTGGTTTTGACTAGTCTGACAATTTGCTTTATGGTGTTGGCAATTCAAATCGAATTATCATGGGCACAAATAATGTTTGCCGATAGGGCTTTCTTGCAGAGACGGCTATGCCGACAACTAATAAGTCCCTCGTCCAACCAATTCTGAAAGCAAGGACTTTTTCTTTTGTGGTTTCACCCCGATTGAAGATGTTCATCTTAGCCAAAAAATATGTAAAAATTAGCAAGAATTTAGTTCAAGAACAGCTGAAGATGTTTCAAAATAATCTTCTTGGCCGTTTGCTCCTCAAAAAGGGTTCTACGCCAATGAAGACCAGTGCTCTAAAATATTGTTTAGAAGATGCATGTCGGCCTACTGCACCGTGGAACCTTGTTCCTATAGGTAAAAGTTTTTTTGATATTCATTTCAATATGGAAGATGATATGCAACGGGCATGAAGTGGCAGTATGTGTAATATTGCTGCCAGTTTATTCAGGCTATTGAAATGAACGCCATATTTTCAATCAGGCGATGGTCTCCCTCAAACTCATGCTCAAGTATAGATTTAGATATTCAGTTTGAGTCAAGAATATTGGCATCCTAGACACTTGATGGAAATTACGAGAGGGGTTGGCACTCCTTGCAACTAGAAAACGCTACAAGGGAAAGACAATATGGTTATTATGCACGTATATTAGTTGATGTTAATCTTGCAGATGATTTACCTACAACTCTTATGGTTGAAAGAGAAACTCATGGCTTCCCAGTTAAGGTGGTTTATGAAAACTTACCACCTAAATGTTGTCATTGTGATTTGATTGGGCCTTTGGTTAATAGTTGTAGACAACTTAAACAGGTGTCCAGAGGTCATTCTTGTAGCCGGACTCAAACGAGGTATGGTGGTAACATGGGGGACAATAAAATAAGAAATCATTCTAGGTGTCAACCGCGCATGGAATATCGTCCTAAAAAGGATACGGCAAAACCAGTTAATATTTTGAGTGGGTCACATGTTTCTGAGCCTCTTCAACATGTTGATTAATTGTTACTGCCTTCAATACTAAAGGTGATAGGGCAGTGGTTGATGATAATGATGAGCCTATTCTTCAATCTCTGCTTGGTGGCGCTAATTGATGTGATAAAAATTAACACACAAATTAAACCATTTTTAGATAGTTGTAGTATGTGAAAGTAGGGATCGTTCTAGGCAGGGGATTAGAAGGACTGCTAATCTACACAAATTTAACTCAAAAGCACAAAACTAAACTATAATAACTCAAAACAAGCTAAACTAACTCCAATAACACAAACTAAGTTAAATTGACTCAAAACAGGTACTAAAGGGAAGTTTGGACGAAATTAGACTAACTTGACACAAAACATTAAAGGGGGGATGTGTTTAAACGAATTTTAACTAAAATTAAGTAACTTGCAGACACAAACTAAGGGAAATACGAAATTGGGTGTTTTTAAGGGGTGAAAACTAGTTAGAGGATCCTTCTCCACACATGACACATATGCATACGAATCGATTTCCAGATTACCATAAACCATGAATGACAATGCCCCAAATTAATTGTGAATGCACTAATTAACTCTCAGATTTTCCTAAGTTCATTGAATTGGACTCAGCGACGCAACCAAATTATTCTTATCAAGTTCCCTA
>JADOBS010300017.1:0-10287 GCA_015708375.1 Cydonia oblonga | reverse complement strand
TGATTTAATTGCGCAGAGGCAGAAGTCCCTGCATGACCCGTGCTCCCATCAGATATAAGCTCAAATCGAATTGCGTCTTTCCATCTCCCTTGCCGAAGAGCTTGTACTTGCCTTGTGACAGTACCCATGATAAGTGCAACACAAAGCTCATGCAGAACTGAGTATAGTATCATGAACGGATCTTCTGCATCAGCCATTCTGCGCTCTAAATCATCCCCAAGAAGATGACGCCGTGATACTTCAAGCTTTACAGGTCCACTTTTCTCACCAACAAGCAGATCCAAATGCAGTATCCTCCACATTGATAGGTGCCCTCGGTAGCCTAAAGTAACCAAAACCTTGAATTCTCCATCAACACAAATCACTGCTGTACCATCGGAGACTTTAACATCAGTAATTTCTTTTGGAAGTGATACTTCTAGTAATTTAGATCGCACAAGTGTGTCCAGCTTTTTCAAAGCCGGCTTCTGCTGTTCCTCATTTAGTGAACTCTGGATGCCCACATCTTCTACACATTTCGGCAAACGCTGATATGACCCTGTTAGGAGGATTTCAATTGCAGATGGGACATCATAAACAGGAGCACAAGCTTGCTGCAGCCCATCATGCATGAAAAATAGTGAATCTGCTGCTTGAGTGAAACAGGTATCATGACTTGATAGAGTCGAGGAAAGTTGCTGGCAGTATTGTATTAACGGGACCTGCAAATAGAAACACATGGATAATATTAATAGCTGAAAATTTATAGTTATCCATATTGAAAAGTGCTTACATGGATTAGAATAAATTTCAAGGAACATGAAGCATCAGGGACACTATAAACTCTAGGCATATCAGCACAAGGTATGGTTTGTAGAACTTCATAATAACCAATAAGCACATCCATGCCATGGCTTTTGACTTCAAAATTCAGAAACTACTCTGTACCTAGGGGAAAACAACTAGTTCATATCACAAGCTAATAAACTATCGTATAAAATCAACTTTTTAACCACCTGAAGACATAAAGAAACATGCACCAGATAATCATCTTCCATATCCCAGAAGGCAGAAAGCAACAAATAATACCCAAGAATCCATTTTTCCTTTCCTGGCCAAAACAAAAACCCTTAATTCCCATTATTCAAACCCACGAAGTAAAGAGACACAAAAAAAAAAAAAAAATCAACAAATCCCTAAATCAAACACCATAAACCCTCAGCCCTGAACCCTCGAGCAGAAAAACACCAATACAACAAGCAAACACCGAATCGTTAAAAGAAAATACAACTTAATCGTACATTCTTACATTATTTGAAGCACAAAATTTTGGTACACGAAACCGAAATCTATTTTCTAGCCCGAAAAGATAAAGCCTTTAACTTGCACTACAATTTTCGAAGGGACAGAAACGAACCCCTAGAAGAAACCGAATTCCATGCATATTCCCCACCAAAACAACCCTAAAGTAACATAATTTAACGCATAATTCACAAAATATGACGCAAAATGTATAATTTTTACACCCAATTGACCGCCAAACAAAAACCCGAAATTGATTTCTCGAGTGAGGAAGTAGAATAACGAGACCTGTTGGCACCACTTGGCGAGGACATTGAGCCTGAGCATGCGTTGCTGGGTCTTGGCCAAGTACTTGAGCAGTCCAATTTTCTTATCGGTATCGGACTGGTCCGGCGCCGCCTTCGATTTCTCGGTGAGCTCTTTCAGCGCGAGGAAAGATTCCTCGGCGGCGCGGCTCACCAGGGCGGAGAACTCCACCGTCTGTTGCCCTAACTCCGACGCCATCGTTGTGGTTCCCGAATTGACAGAAATCAGGTTGGGATTGGAAAGATCCCTAGCTGTTGGGAGAAGATTAGGCCGTTAGGGTTTGTAGAGAGAGAGAGAGAAGGGAGCTTCGGTGCTCTTTCAGCTCTCTCTCCATAGGCGTTGTGTTCGTGAAGGGCTTTCGAATTGGTTCTGATTCTTTCAAAAGTTATCAACTTTTGAGAATTGAGTTTCTAGAGAGAGAAAGTTTGGAGAGAGAGAGAGGAGGTGAAATGTTGGTGAGTTCGTTTGGTTTATCTTAGAACACACTTTCTTACATAGAGAAAGAAAAACTTTTAACTTGTTACATTCTCGTAACGTGACTGTTGGGTGACAAAATAGAATTGTTCCAAAAATCCTTGCTTAGATCTTTTCTAGGCGTTAGGCAGTTGATCACTTTTCTGATTAATGCTTAAGCGTTTGAAAATTAAGAAATTAGGCCTAGACATGTTGAGACGCCCGCCTAGTTCGTTCAGACCCGCCTAGGCACCCACTTAAGTTGCGACTCACTTAGAAAGAAAATAGATAACTCTTATTTTGCATTTTATTTTTTTTCAATAAATTGTAAGAGACTTATTACTTAAATAAACACACATTATATGCTTGTTTCCCATATGTTTTCATTATATTCCAATACTTCATAATATATATATATATATATATATCATTCTATTTTGAAGTTTATGATGAAATTATATATATTTTTAAGTATAAAGAAACACTTATTTACACAAAATATAATATATTTACTTAAGTCTGCCTAGTCCGCCTAAGCGCTAGTGGAACATCCCACATCGTCCAGGGGAGTGGGTCCTGTAAGCCTTATATGTATATTCTCATCTCTATGTATATTCGTATCTCTACTTAGCATTGGGCATTTTGGGAGCTCACTGGCTTCGAATTCCATCGGAACTCCGAAGTTAAGCGGGTTTGCGCGAGAGCCATCCCATGATAGGTGACCCACTGGGAAGTTCTCGTGTGAGTTCCTAGAAACAAAACCGTGATGGCGTGATCGGGACCCAAAACGGACAATATCGTGTTACGGTAGAGTCGAGTCCGGGATATGGTGAAGGTCTGGGGTCGCGATGTGAAAATTTGGTATCAGAGCCAATTTCTAACGGAAAAAGTGCCGACGAGGACGTCGGGCCCCTAAGGGGGTGGATTGTAACATCTCACGTTGTCCAGGGGAGTGAATTCTGTAAGCCTTATATGTATATTCCAATATCTACCTAGCATGAGGTATTTTGGAAGCTCACTGGCTTCTGGTTCCATCTGAAACTCTGAAGTTAAGCGAGTTTGTGTGAGAGCAATCCCATGATGGGTGACTTACTGGGAAGTTCTCGTGTGAGTTCCTATAAACAAAACCGTGAGAGCGTGATCGGGGCCCAAAACGGACAATATCGTGCTACAGCAGAGTCGAGTCGGGGATGTGGTGGGGGCCCATTGTAACATCTCACATCGTTCAGGAGAGTGGATCATGTAAGCCTTATATGTATATTCTCATCTTTACCTAGCATGAGACATTTTGGGAACTCACTGGCTTCGGGTTTCGTAGGAACTCGAAGTTAAGCAAGTTCGCACGAGAGCAATCCCAGGATAGGTGACCCACTGGGAAGTTCTCATGTGAGTTCCCAGAAACAAAACCGTAAGGGCGTGGTAGGGGCCCAAAGCGGACAATATCGTGCTATAGTAAAGTCGAGCCCGGAATGTGGTGAGACTCAGGCCGGGATGTGACAATTTGGTATCAAAGCCAATCCCTAGCCGAAAGCGTGCCAACGAGGACTTCGGGCCCCTAAAGGGGATGGATTGTAACATCCCACATCGTCCATGGGAGTGAATCATATAAGCCTTATATGTATATTCTCATCTTTACCTAGCAAGAGGCTTTTTGGGAACTCACTGGCTTCGAGTTCCGTAGGAACTCCGAAGTTAAGCAAGTTCGCGCGAGAGCAATCTCAGGATGAGTGATTCACTGAGAAGTTCTCGTGTGAGTTCTCAGAAAGAAAACCGTGAGGGCGTAGTCGGGGCCCAAAGCGAACAATATTGTGCTATGGTGGAGTCAAGCCCTGGATGTGGTGGGGCTCGAACCTGGATGTGACAGCTAGGTCCTAACCCGCCGCCCGACTAGCCCCTAACGTTTTTTAGAACCTTGCAAAATAGTAAGTTAATTAAAAGATCCGCTTTTAAATATACTTTTGTATTTGACAAGAAACTTACGTGAGGTTGTTGCATGCTTGAAACGTAGCCCTCGTTGAGTGTTGAAATAGTTAGTTAATTAAAGGATTCGTTTATAAACGCACCTTCATATTTAGAGAAAACATTATGTAGCACTATCGGACTGGCTTCGTACCAATAGTTACGAGATGGTAAGTGCCAAAGAAATTTAATTTACGCGTCGATATTATGAACATACCATCTTTTAATTAGGTTGTTCTTTTACTGAAAATTTACGTGGTTGAACTAGTCTTGCATAATATTTATTTTTGTCATACTTTAAAAGAAAAACTAATGAACAGAGTTTAAAAACTTTGAGTTTTAACGATAAAGACAAAATAAAGGGTAAAGTAAATAGTATCATGTTTGACTTTTTAGTATAAAAATATGGTTTTTCGTTAAAATGAACAGTACCGTGGGCTTTTCGTTAAAACTCCCTACTTTAAATCCCATAAAAATTTATTTTAATTTTTTCCAATGATATTAAGATCTAAACTTTTGTGTGTGTTAATTTTATATTCATATCGCTTATGTAGTTAAGTCATTTGGTCAAAATCATGTGTTCACTCACGCTTATCATGTTAGAGTAATTTAAAAAATATTGTTTAGTAAAAAGAATGCCAAAGTTAAAAAAAAAAAATAGACGGTCAAACACCAATATTGTACGTCTTCCCCTTAATCAGTTGTAGGCTTGTAGCTCATGAGGCGTAAGATTTTATCCTAAAATATCTCAAAGTAATCATGAATGAAATCATTTGTACATAAATTGTAATTTATTGTCAAAATCTCGGATATGGAATTTCTAAAGAATTTTTTTATTTAACTCATATCCAAAGCAAGTTGTATCTATATTGTACTTAGAAAGAGAATAAATAAGATTGAGTTGTTGGGCAATAAATATGTCAAATTTATTTTTAAAAAGTTAATTGTGTCGAATCTCAGAGGAGAGTAATGCTAGATAGATTAAATTTAGTCTCCTTAACATTACCCTCTGAAAAAATCCTCATACGAGCTGCCTTAAAAACCCTCATATGAGCTTGTAAAATCCCTCACATGAGCTGCCTTTGCTTCACTCTTAAGCAAACAAGCCAAGAAGCAGTAAAACCTCTTCACACTACCTTCATCCATTATGTTATCTCCAAAGCATACGTTTCAGCGCACCCCAACGCAAATATTTCAGGACAATTTGATCTTGGACTAATTTATACGGAATCCAATCCATCTTAGTCCGTTCCGTAGGGACTGTTTGGCAATCCCGACGATCATTCTGATCAAATGAGTGAGTCCCTAGTCCCTACAGGCGATACGATAGCCACCAGCACAGGGACATTGTTTTCACCGTTGAAATCTGCCATTCGATTGTTGTTGCTTTCAAGGATGGAGGGGAGCTTCACTGTGAGACTATCGATCGGCAACAACGCTCATGTCTACACCAAACATCGAATGCTAAATTTCAACGGAGAAATCCACAGTGGAGCCTCCCTACGCCTTTGAAGGCTTGTTTGAAATTGCAGAAATCCCAGTTAAAGCAGTCCACTGCGTCTAACCGGATTGTCCAAATACGTCCGGACAGGAAACGCAGCCTTCCATACATTTTGCAGGTCCAAACACTCTACATTTTTTCGTCATTGTAATGCTGACTTGAGGAGAAAAATGACATCAGACAAGACAACCCCAAGAGAAAGAGAGACGACTAGGTTTACATGGGAAAGTTTCATGAAACATTAATCCAAAGTTCGTGTTTAATTCAGAAGTTTTTATAACCTTTGGATTTACAGTTTTCTCTAACATTCATCCCAGACCGTTGAATCTGTTCAAATTGGACTCAAACGTGTAGAAAATAAAGCCCAAGCCTCCCTTTCTCCGTAGTAGAAAAATTGTGACTTGAGGCCCATTTATAAAGAGATGATTTTTGAACATTAGTGCTTACAAAAAAATTAAAATTTTAAAAAAAATATGGTGCTAGATTACATATTCAATTTAATCCCTTGAACGTACTTTTATCAAAATTTGCATTCAATTTTTTTTATTTAATGTGTATTTTTATTTAATCTCTCTCACATTAAATTTTAATTTTATTAATATGCACATATTTAAGTTTTTAATTATAAATGAACGTAAATGAGAAAATATTAAAAGAAATTTGTGATACAAAAATATATAAATACATAACTGTAGAGAAATGACTGTGCCGAAATATATAAAATTGACTTTTTGTACCGAAATATTTGTACCTACATGATTGTACCAAAATATATTATAATGAACCTAAATGTATGTACCGAAATGTATTATATTGAATTAATGTACCTAAATGTCAATACTAAAATGTATGTACCAAAAAGTACGTACACAAATGTCAATACCGAACTGTACGTAACTAAATGTCAATACCGAAATATATGTACCAAAATGTATATATCTAAATGTCAATACCGAAATGTATGTACCAAAATGTACGTACCTAAATGTATGTACCGAAATATAATATATTGAATTAATGTACCTAAAAGTCAATACTCAAATATGTGTACCAAAATGTACTTAACGAAATGCATTATATTGAATCAATGTACCTATATGTTTGTACCGATGTAAATACCAAAATATTCAAATGTATTAATGTATCTAAATGAAGAACATACAAAATTGTTATCGGAATATATATTATAAAAAATTAGTTGCCTAAATGTAGGCACTAAAATATAATATGATGAATGAAATAAAAAATAAATTTAAATGTAATTAATACCTTAAAATAAAAATAAAAAGATAAATAAAATATCAAAATATAACTAATAAATGATATGATTAAATATGGGACTAAAATTGAATTTTAATCTTACATAAGGTTATAGTTTAAAACTTTTTTTTTGTTTAAGGATTAAAATGAAGTTTTCTATATAAGGAGAGCAACAAAAAAAAATTCTAGCAAATGCATGCAGTTCGAGTGATTTTTCCAACTCTGATTATTGCAGACTGATTGCACTATGGTGAACCATGGCCCGGATTGTTGGTCGCACTGCGTCCCAATGCCAGAGCGGTATGAGAAACTTCTTGATGCGGTCAGTGTTAAGGATGAGAAGTATGAACCGGGTGATGATGATCCACGGAAATTACGGCCTTTAGAGATTGACCCTAATCCTGAGTCAAAGCGTGCTTGCCCGAATTCCGTTGATATGGATGATTGGGAGATTGAGATGCTTTCTGAGGCAAGAGCTAAGTTTGCAAACTTCAGGGGCAAAAAAGGCCAAAAGCAACCCAGGGAGAAGTAGCTCAAAGAGGCCAGGAAGCTTGCTTCACTACAGAAAAGGAGAGAATTGAAGGCTGCAGGCATTGATAGTACACAGCAGCGAAAGAGGAAATCGAAGGGAATTGACTACAATGCAGAAATTCTGTTCGAGATGCCTCCCAAGGGCTTTTATGATGCTACTGATGATGTATATGGACCGGTGGAGCAGCCTAAGTTCCCAACGAGCATTGAGGAACTCGAAGGGAAAAGAAGTGCTCCATCAGCTATACAACAAGCCAACAAGTTGAATTCTGTGTGGTAAGTGTTAGGAAGGGATCAAAGCTGACGCTTTCGGCACCCCAGATTTCAGACGATGAATTAGGGAAATTTGCGAAAATGGGTGGTGCTGGTTGGGATCAATTTAATGTCAACAATCATCGAGAACAGAAAATCATCCTGAAACTCTACGCAATAAAAAAAAATTTGTTCGAACTTTTTTTTTTTTTTTTTCGTTTTATCGTTTCTTTTCTTTGTACAACTCTCTTTGAAGAGAACATGAACAAACTATATACATGAAAATTTTCCTTGTTCTTCTAACAATTCCTTGTAAATATTTTCTATTACAACTCAACAAAGTTTCTGTTTCTAAATCGAAAGCCCGAGCTGTATGTCTTCATGAGAGAAAACATGACTGTAAATCTTCTGATTTCGTCTGATTGTTCTTTGATCAAGGCGTGCAGCAGCCTAACCCTTCTGCTTCCGAACCTTTCATGATTCTCAACCTCTTGCACGAAACGATGAACATCTCCCATGGAACATCTCCAAGTAGCATCCAATCTCCATCTTTGTCTTCATAAGTAGGCACAAATTCTGATCGGTTATTATACCCTAATTTCTTCTCACAGTAATCACCAACCTTGAACTTGAACATGTCTTCCAATGCTTTAAGCAGCTCAGTATATCCTCTGTACACCTTCAAATCAATCTTTCTTAGATAAGGAGCTCCATCCATGCTTATCTTCACGTAGATGCCGGCTGACTCCGCCTCCGTTTTCTTCGATTGGAGGCAGTTTTTCCAGTATGATCTCACCGGCGGCCACCCTACTACTTGTGTCCTGCAATACATAACCACATAACCAGATTAGTTTAACTTGTTTAACCTCAAATTAATCACAAACCATGTTATGGAACAACCCTAATCATATTGTTGAGAGAATGAAGCTCACATCTGAAAATAATGAATATTGCATGTGCTTATAAGAACCTCGACATCTAATTTATGTGCGACAAGATTGC
The DNA here is from genome assembly GCA_015708375.1 of Cydonia oblonga. NCBI lineage: Eukaryota > Viridiplantae > Streptophyta > Magnoliopsida > Rosales > Rosaceae > Cydonia > Cydonia oblonga. The sequence continues at coordinate 1,742 of JADOBS010300017.1, read as the reverse complement.
TTACTTGGAAGGTGGAAGCTGAGAAATTTGCTCGTCGGATCTGTTGGCGGGTGAAGAATCATTGTTTTCGTTCATGTCGGATTGCAGTGGTCTTTTGTTACTCTTGCTAACCAAAGTAGTAGAAGAGGTGTTCTGCTCGGAATCATTGGTGCCCGGTAACCCTAATCTTAGCTCCGTGGCTTCAAGATCCTGCGCAAACATTGCCATGATTTTTCTTTGTTTCTTCAAGGATTGCTCTTATTCTCGAACTTCTACGATGAACTAGCAATAACCAAGTTTTTGGTATTCCGTAGATGGACGGTTTGAGCAGAAGGGGAGACGTAGAAAATAATTGTGTAAAGGGCAAGTGAAGTTGAATGGTATTATATAGATTACAAGTGGAGATAAAGTCATAAAGTCCAAGGACGTTGTCTAGGGAAATTAACAAAAGTTTAGGCACTTCCCCACCTTTCCTCCTTTTGCGCGTGCATGCCACGTTACACAAATTTTACCGTGGATGGTAATGATGGTTATACGTGCTAGGGTTTTTTAGGCGATAACTTGGCGTATTTTGTTATTGGGCTGATAATAAAAATCATATATGAAATGAGAAATCTACTTATTTACCTTTGTTACAAGAAGAAAAGTAAGAATGCATCATGAACAACAGTTTTAATTCATGCCCAAGACTTGTGTTGATAGGGTAAACAGTTTAGCATATAGAATGATGATTTAGAGCATGAATTTAGGTTTTAAATACTGAATAACCAACAGAAGACAAGAAACCGAAAGTTTAAGCTTTGAATGATGAATCTACACTTTAAGACAAACAACTAACTGTGGTGATAAAAACTAAAGAAAATTGGATATAAGTCATGGTTTCTCAATGCACTATGTCTTAAAGAAAGATTAAACATAATGCACAAAGAAATTGACAATCTAATTTTGTAACATATTATTTTACTACTATTACACACGTGTGAAGACGTAATTTATATACACGTAAGTAAAGCAAGAAAGTGGATTTCACGCACCACAATATAGCGTGGAAAGAGCAAGATTAGGCAAGGTATGATACGGATGAATATAGACATGGGCAGCTACGGTGTTTGTGATACGAGCAGCACTTTTGAGGCGGTTGTCCTTCCAAATTGGGACAAGCTTGCGACAAACCTTAGCCGCCCATATGGAAGACTTTGATTTTCTAATCCAACGACCCAGATGAATTATTCAATTACGCGGGAGGAAATCTGGGACCCTCGGATCCAGAGGGGATTATAGGCTGGTGGGTTTGGGGCCCACATGGGCCGTCGTTGATGGGCAGGGCATGGTGGAATGGGTGGTGTGGGCAGCCGATGGGCATTACTTTAATTAGGGCAAAAGTTAGGGCAGGTTTCCGCATGTGGCCATGAGCCCTTTGCCTCAATACGCTCCGTTTCCTTAGAGTCCACGGTATACTCTTTTTTCTTAAATTCTTTATTTACATTACGGCTTAGTCATATTTTTCCATAGTCTCATATTTTACTTACGTAGATAACAAGCTTAATGCCTAATTTTCATGGTTGTTTAATAGTGACTTAAGGTTTGTTTGGAAGTGTTTTTAAAATGACTGAAAACGTTTTCATTGAAATTGTTTTTGGGTTCTAAAAAGTGTTTTTTTGCAAAAAGAACTAGTTACGTGCTTCTCTCAAAAGGCACTTTAAATGTTTTTTCATGACTTACTTGCATTTTTACTAAGAATTAGTTCCAAAAGTACTTTCACA
>JADOBS010300016.1:0-10286 GCA_015708375.1 Cydonia oblonga | reverse complement strand
CTATTATAGAAACGCATCTTGTTATCCGACTTGTCCTTGAACCAAACCAACCCTAGCCATACGCGCAGGCAACTCGACAAACTCATCTTTAGATCCACCTTGATTCCACATGTCACCACATGAGTTCTATCATCGCCGTCGCAATAAAATTAACCCCAAACCCCTTGCCTTCGACTGTACAATCGAGAAACAAACCGCAATTGAGAGTGTGACAGCCTTTCCCGAAAATATGGAATATTTTACTCTCAATAGCGTGGAATGACGATTATGCCCTTGGACATTGAGTTTGTGTTGGTGTAATTGAGCTTAGGATTTTGACCGATTCTTTTTCTTCCTAAGTATTTGGAACTTAAGATATTTTTTTTGTTTTGTTTGGTTGCCAAACTTGGACCACACACATACACACAATTTTGTTGACCTTTTTCTCTCTCCCTCTCGAATTTTCTTCCATTTTCCGTACAACCGTACGGTCACTCTCTCAGACCACTTCATCACTCACGGATCGAGGCTGTGGACCTTATTTTCGTGCTCCTTTCAAGCTAAGGAGTCGAGTTATAGCTTTGGTTGGACATGAGGACTTTGGAAACTCAAGAACAAGGAGCTCCGACGAGGTGCACTGTTACTCCGTCGTGATCGCGGATGTTTCATCGAGTTTTAGGGTCCTAAGGAGTTTTAAATCTTCTTCACGAAGACTTTTGAAAGGTTTTGGACGTTTCATCGAGTTTTAGGGTCCTAAGGAGTCGGGTCAGTCAAGTTCGTCGAGTTGCAGAGGTGACCGGACTATTGAGATTTTTCCGGGCAAACTTCCGTTGGTTTTAGGACCTAAAAGTGGTAAGGATGTGTTCCTTTCGTCCTGAGCTTCACATTGGTATAAATTTTATGATTTTTGGTTGAAAATTGAGTGAGTTATTGAAGTTTGAAGTTTTTCCAGAAATCGGCAATAACAGAGGTGACCAACGCCGGAGTCCGGCGATCCAACGAAGAAGGAGAGGAATATGCTAACGGTGTCAGGTAAGTTTAACGGTATATGCTGATTTTTTAACGGAATATTCCCTAACGCCGTTAGGGATTCCGTCCAATGTGCCAGGCACGTGCCTGCGTGTGGCCGCACTTGTGGCCGTGCCTTGGCCGGTGCGTGGGGACCTAGAAAATTTTTCTAAAAATATGGGGATGTTCGTGGGGTTAAGTAGGCCACGATGGTATATTCAAATACCCCAATTAAGTATCGTATGAGAAGTTATTACCTAGTTTTGTATATGTGCTCTAAAATAATGTTAAAATAGTTGTTTCGCATATAGGTGAGACTTTTCTTGATGACGAGCACAGTCAAGCGAGACTTGGGGGCTACGACCCTTCCACATATCAGTGAGTGGGCTTTTGTTTTCAATATATATATATATATATATATACACACACACTTGGTATTTTTCCCAGAAAATGTGTTTAAATGAGTTTGTGTTTTGCAATGCCATGCCAAATGTTTTATACCTAGAATATGCATTTAGTAGTTGCATATAGTTATGTTTGACGCTGCAAACGTCCAGGTAAGTGACATGTGAGTTTATAGATTGTGGATGTGAGTTGTATGGGTATAATTACATTTGATGTATTTAGAGCTCATAAACCTGCACCCCGGTGTTAGTGCTCCCGTTCGTGGCCAAGGCACAGTCCTTCACCTGATGTTCACCTCCCGCACCACACGCTCACCTTGGATCCAAGATAAGTACACAGTCCTGTCGTACAGACCACTTTAGGTGGTTCCAACTCGTGTGTAGGCGTATTTGATGAGCTATAGTTAGGGGTGAAAAAAATTCCCAAAAATCCCGAACCAAACCGAAAAAATACCGATCCCAACAAAAAATGTCCCAAATCGATTTTCCCAAAATTTTCGGTATACTATCTCGGACCAATACCGAAATTTCGATATGGGAATTGGGATTGTCTTCCCAATATTTCGGCATTCCCATACCAAACCGAAAATATATATTTTTAATTATTATATATATATATATACACACACTTACACATATAATAATATATATTATTTTTTAATTATAGTTAGAGTTAATTTGAACCGTTGGATTGTTTCAAATTAATCTATGCCGTCCATTCCTTGTTAGGCACTTAGGCTTTCTCCCTGTCGAGTTCGATTTCATTTCTTTCTCAGAGTCATGCTCACTCAGTCTCTCAGCTCAGCCACCGAGAAAGCCCTCTCTTTCTCTCTATCTCGATTCTCAAAACCAACTCCGGCCAGTCACCGGCCCACTTCCACACGGATCTACCGCTGTCTCTCTCCGACGGTGACGACATAAAGCCTTCCTTCACGACAGTGATGACAAAGAGCCACAATCACGGTCTCTCTCTCGCGATTCTCTCTCTTAGGAGTCTCTCACGCGATTCTCTCTCTCAGATTCAGACACAAGTAAATAAATATGGGAATTAATATAGGGTTTGAAATTTAATTTAGGGCTTGTGAAATTTAATTTACGAATTCTAGATTAGGGTTTGTATTTAGGGTTTTTGAAATTTAATTTTCGAATTCTAGATTAGGGTTTGTATTTAGGGTTTTCGAAATTTAATTTTCGAATTCTAGATTAGGGTTTGTTTGGTCTCACAGGGCAGTGGCATCATGCTCCTACTCTGACAGTCCGACCTGCCTTTTGTTATATACTGCTTGTTCTCAATTCACTGTGTTTCGCTAAATTTTCAATAATTGTAACCTGAGCATACCAAATAAGGACATTGTTGGTAATATAGTACGACCGTTCTTTGAGCAACTAGAAAGAAGTAGTTAAAAGGAACTTCTCTCTTATATTGCACAGCAGTACAAGTTGCAACTGATACAAATTGTGTTATTAGCTTCTTTGTGGTGTAAAAATACTTTATTTGCTTCTTGCTTTCTTGTATAAGCGTAGGTATTTAAATGTGTTTTGATCATCTTTCGGGATTCCCGATTGTCCCAAAATACAGAAACTATTTCGGGATTCCCGAAAATTTGGTTTGGGAATCGGAACTAAGGTTTCAGTTCGGTATCCCATATCGAACCACCCCCAGCTATAGTTCAGCCCTACAGGCCACAATAGGTGGATCCGGTTGATGTGCTACTTTTCATGGATGTACTTTATCTGGGTTATTTATTTCGTGATTTTGAGATATTTGGCTGGTATATTTATGAGTTTTGCTATCCAGAGCGTGGTTTTGATATAGATATGTATTCTATTTTCTTGAAAATTATACAGGTTTTTCAGCGAGGGGTTATTACCTTTGATAATTGAAAAGGTTTTGAAAAGTTTTGTTTTTGCCCACTCACACTTTTTGTTTTGCGCTCCTCTAGGTTCTAGGTAGGAGTGCTTATTGGTGGCAAGCGAGGAATTTACGGTGGTTCTGACAGATTATCATTAATGTAGGACTATCTCTGGTATTGTATAATTAGTATTTGTCCTGCTGGACTGCTCTTAGGCTACCTATGCTATGATTATGTGTAATCATACTTAAACTCATCACTTGCACTCTATCTAGTTGAGTTTTTATTTACTCGTATTTTCATGTCTTCATTACTTTTGCACTGCGCACATGACTATGTCACCTTCACGTAACGGCCAGCACGTCTTGATTTTTAGGTCGGGATGTGTCAGAGAGAGCCATCCCTTTCTCTTTATTTAAATTTAAATTTATAGAAAAATGCAAATGAATGATAAATAACACACATAAAAAAGTAAAACTTTTTATCTGAAAATTATTAAGATTGTGGCATAGAACAGATAGGGGGGGTGAAGAAAATTGGAAGAGGACAGAACATCGAAGATGGTCGAGAAGTTTGGGGGTGAGTAATTTTTTTAATTTTATTTCATTTTTTAAATATTTTAAATCAAATACATAATTTTATAAACAAATTTATTATAATTTATAAATTTTAGAGATGGCATGGAAAATCTTTAATTACTAAAAAATAAATAAAACCAAATTGACCAAATTAAAAGTATGAGACTAAATTGACCAAATATGGTTTCAATTTGTGAAATCTACGTGTGATTATTTTAATTTTATTATTCATTTGGATCCTCTAAGCTCAGTCTGCTGAGCAAATCACACGGATTATTATATTTTGATCGAACAATTATAATTATTATAATTTTTAAAATTTTTTTGTAATCATTTAATCAAAATTCAACGACTATTTACTTAAGAGGCTCACCATGCTAAGCTCAACAGAGGATACAAATCCATGTTTTATATATATATACCTTCCTTGGCGTAGGTGGGCTACGTCACCACAGATTCCACCAAATAATTATTTTATTTCGTTATCAAATTCTATTTTCTTTATTTTTCTTTACTTTTCTTTACCTTCTCCCATTGGCATTCGGTTCATCAGCTCTCTCTCTCACTCTCCAATCCCCTACCGTACGTCAAATTCTCGTCCGCTGCTACTTCTGCTGAGATTTCCACTGCCGCTCTGATCCGTCTACTTCCAACAGTGACTTTTTCCGCTCTCAATTCCTGAGTGTACGGACACCTCCGGCTATGGGAGGAGGAAGTGAGGGTTCTGTGGACGACGCTGCCCAATCCGACGGCGGACATGGAGTCAAGGTCAACGTCAACGTCAAGTGCTCTAATGGCTCCAAGTTCACCGTTCAGATTGGCCTCGAATCCACCGTTGGATCGTTCAAGGAGGTCCTCTCGCCGAAATGCGACGTTCCGGCCAATCAGCAGCGGCTGATTTACAAGGGCCGGATCTTGAAGGACGATCAAACGCTCCAAAGCTACGGTACTATCTAATTTCTTATTGCTATACATTGTTCTTATTTAATTTTATTTAATTTTTGCACGGTGTTTGTTTTGTGGTAAAATTGAGAAGGATACTGTTGTGATTGAATCAATGTGTTTGCGGATCCATTTTCGTTGTTTTTGCTTTTGAATGTAGATGCATTTACAGAGTACTCTTATGGTGGTAAAAAAGTTGCAGCCACGGTAATGTAGCGTGCTGGGAAAAAAGTTGCAACCATGGTAGTGTAGCTGAAGTTCAATCTTCATCCTGTTTGGAATTTGGGATAGTACAGAGACTGGAATGTGTAGTTTTAGGTTTGTTCGTTTGGTAATTAACTCCGATGTTATGGTTGAGAGAATTAGAGAAAGCAGGACATAAAACTTGAACGATAGAGGGCAAGTGTCATTAGGAGCAGAGAGATTTCGTTATCGAATAATAGGGCAGGCACCAGTAGGAGTAGAAAGCGTCGTTATCTCATAGACATATAATATGATTGCCCCTCAAAGGCTCTTGACTAAGAAGCTTTGCCCCGAAGTTTCCGGGTGCAAGTGTCTTATTTAAAGAACACTGGGGGAACCCTGCTTGTTTTATTTTCTTGTAGTCGTTGGTAGTGCTGCTTGGGGTGCATGCTCTAAAGTTATTTGCTTAGATATTCGACAATTCCCAGCAAAGGAATTTGTGTTTCTTGTAGAAAAATGATGATTTAAGCTTGGATGCTTTGTTAACTGAAGGTTAAGATTTATACTGGAGCATTATTGGATTCATTTACAGCTTTAAAGATGTTTTTTTATTCAGATAAGTCTTGCTCAAATGTAAATTATATTTTTTATTTAAATAGGTTTGGAGGCAGATCACACTCTTCACTTGGTTCGTGCTTCAGCAAACATGGGTGTTGCAACCAATGCCGGAGCTGCAAATTCTACCCAAGCAAGGGGTGTTAGATCTAGCGAAGGCAGTGAGACACTACGAGGGTCTGGTTTTGGAACCTTGCCATCCCTTGGACTTGGACTTAATGGCAATGGGATGGGTGGTGCTAGTGGTCTATTTGGAGCTGGGTTTCCTGACTTTGACCAAATGCAGCAACAAATGACTCAGAACCCTAACGCGATGAGAGACATAATGAACATGCCTGCCATTCAAAATATTATGAATAACCCAGACATAATGCGGAACTTGATTATGAACAACCCTCAAATGCGTGAGGTTATGGATCGAAATCCTGAGCTAGCACATGTGCTTAATGATCCTAGCACTCTCCGTCAGACACTTGAAGCAGCAAGAAACCCTGAGCTTATGCGTGAGATGATGCGCAACACTGACAGAGCCATGAGCAACATTGAAGCCACTCCTGAGGGATTTAATATGCTCAGACGCATGTATGAGAACGTACAAGAACCGTTTCTGAATGCAACAACTATGGCTGGAGATGCTGGGAGTGATGGTTCAAACCCATTTGCAGCTCTTTTGGGGGCCCAAGGGGGCAACCAAACCGGAGCTCAGTCCACTAACCAGTCAACAGTTAGTTCTGATTCAGCAACTGGTTCTCCTGCTCCAAATACCAACCCACTTCCCAACCCATGGTCCTCTGCAGGCAGTAAGCTCCTGCTCACTTGCTTCTATTCTGCAATATTTTCGTTTTCGAGCTGTACAGCTTAAACTTTGTTTGCTTTGAGTCCCTTATGGTGTTGGGACGTAGTGCACAATCTTATGGCATATCAATTTTTATCTCATTCTATGTTGTCCGGATAGAGATGAAGCATTTTGTCCTTCAGTCAATGGCACAAAGTTTAAAGGGGAAGAAAAATGTTCTCCTTTTCTAGCACTTCTATTTTATCAAAGGCAAGTTCGGCTCGAAAACTAGATAGGAGGTGTTAGGATTTTCTCATCCTTCATGAAGCGGAAGAGATAATACCACTTAAGCTACTTAGCATGCATCATCTCTTTTTATAGTTGAGCTAGTTTCACCTTTTCTAAAATGACATTAGTAGCAGCCGGTTTGTAGCAATATTAGCCACAATACAGTGAAACATTTTATGAAACTTGTTAACCTTGCTTCCTCTGGTTAAGGTCAAGATTTTGTGTTCCCGTTTTGTTGTTATGCATAACCAATCAGTTGTTGACTAGATCCAAATTTAGCAGCTGGTGTTGGTCAAACTAACACCGCATGGCCGAATCCTTTCGGGGATGCTATGCTACAGACACCGACTGGCACAGCTAGAAGTAGCCTAGCTGGAATTAGCTACCCAGAGTTAGAAGGAGCATTTGGTGCCATGCCCCAGGATAGCAATTTACTGAATCAGTTGATGCAAAATCCAGCTGTTTCTCAAATTATGCAAAGCCTCCTCTCTAATCCTCAGTATATGAACGAGGTATTATTTTATTCTCTATTAATGTAATAGGTTGAAGATGAAATTTATTCTTTCTTAAACATTATTTGACTGCAGATTCTAGGTTCCAACCCTCAGTTACGCAGCATGCTTGACTCCAATTCTTATTTAAGAGAGATGATGCAAAACCCGGAATTTCTTCGTCAGTTGGCTTCTCCTGAGACTATGCAGGTATATTTATTCAGGGTGCCTAAGGTTTTGAATTTTGAAGTTTTTGTTTGTCTAAGTTGCCGAATTCAGTCAAATCTTGTCAATAGGAATAAATGGTAATTCTTATCATTGTGATTCTTAATGAATATAATCTGGGAGACGGTGTCCTTAATGTCTGCATGAGTAAAGAGAGTGAGGTTGGATGTCTTAATAATTAGTGGTACCTATTTAATTTTTGCTTCTGTATTGGCTTTGTTTTTTCTTTTGTATCTTGCAGATGCTCTTGACTTTGCAGCAATCACTTCTGTCGCAACTTGGTCGGCAACAACAGTCAACCCAGTAAGAAGTGACATAATTTTTTCTTTGATATGTCTGATAGATATGGCATGAATTGATATTTCTCCCTTAGCTGCTTGCGGATTCCATATTGATCACTACGTATTAATTATGCAACTCGATTGAAGATTGAAACTGTATGTCAAGAGTTCTTAGCTAGTTCAGTTAGACTATTTAATTTCTTCCTTTACTAAGCGTTGTATTGCTATTGTCGTTTGGTTTGTCCTGGCTTGGTTTCGTCGTTAAACAAGGTGGGCAATGGTCATTGGTTCACTGGTTGGACATTACTTAGTGCAGTCACTAGTTTAGAAATATTGGCACAGGGTCATTGAATCAACTCCTATTGGAAATAGAAATAATTGTGCATGTTCAATTGTTAGGATTTTGTTTTTGCATTGCTTGTGTTGATCAGCTGTAATTACTGGTTTTTTTCTCATAGAGTAGTACTGCATCCGTGTTTTCTTGCAGGGAACCAGGTCAGACTGGTGCAAACACAGGTATCCTAGTCGATGTCCAATTTTTTTTATTCTTTATTTCAAACTATTGGTACTATGGTTTTGGTGAAAGTTTGGAACAGATTGGGTTATCGTTTCTAATTTTCAATGAATGAAAAACATGTTGGAAAGTGAAAAAGGTTATGGTAACAAGCCCTTCATTTTGAAAATCCCAGTCATTTGCCTAATCTAAAAGAGTAGACACATGGGTATATTCTGTTTTAAAGATATTCATTGTGGTAAATTTGTAGCTGGTTGCACGTTCATGCTTTCGTTGAAACAGGATTATTAAATAACATGGGGTTAGACACGCTGATGAACATGTTTGGTGGGCTTGGCGCTGGCAGCCTGGCTGTTCCCAATCGGCCTGATGGTTATTACTAACCTTTCATTTCTCATAGAAGAATTTCTTTTGTTTGTTTTGTACTAATTCTATCCTGTGTATTTCAGTGCCACCGGAAGAACTCTATGCTGCGCAGCTTTCGCAACTTCAGGAGATGGGTTTCTTTGATCGACAAGAGAACATACGGGCTCTGATGGCCACTGCAGGAAATGTACATGCAGCAGTGGAGCGGCTTTTGGGGAATTTGGGACGATAGGTTATATTTTCAAATTTTCGATTTACCTGGTTGTGTCTATGTGGTGACTGCCGAGATTAGTCAATGTTAGACCTAAGATGTGTTTGAGTGCCCATTTCGGGTTTGAATAAGCGGATATTCTGACAATACGAGCCCTATGTTAGTGGTGGTGCGAATCTATGGTCATCGGATTATGGTCTCCTTCCTCGGAGGCTTGGCGGTCCCGGGTGTACATACGTTAAGAAAAAGAGAGATTCATCACATGAATGGTTTGGCAAAGTTGTGTACTTCGGAGATTTCTTAACATTTTTCAAGTACGTGTAGACATAACTGTTTAAACTTCTGAGGTTTTCCCCCCTTTTCATGAATGTTTGGGAGATTTCGACTTTCAAATTTTTGCAAAGATTGTTGAATGCTTGCACGGGATTATGATGCCACAAATTTTTTAGCAATAAATTTCCAATTCTTCAGACCAAGCAGAAAGTTGCTTGCCATCCTCAGTAGTGATAATGCTCACCATTTTTAAGAGATGATAATGCTTACCGTTTTACTTGTTATTTTTGTATGAGTTTAAATTTAGAGATTTGTGGCTATTGGCTATACAGATCTTGAAATTTAGACACATTCAACAATAATATGTCAGACGGTGACCACTACCATCCCTTGAGAGTAGAGAAAAAATATTTCCACGAAAATTTATTTATTTATTTTCTTCAGCATATTATCATCGTCTATAAAGCTATAAGCCAGATCCAACAATAAAATAAAATAAAATTATAAGCTAGAAATGTAATAAATTTAGTCATATTCTCAAATAATTAATGAAATATTAAAATATTTTTATTTATGTTGGCATGAAGGGTGAGATTCCACATCGACCAACGGAGAGGAAGTAACGTGCCTTATATGTACATGCTTCCCTTCCTATAGCACGAGGTATTTTGGGAGCTCACTAGCTTCGGATTCCATCGGAACTATGAAATTAAGCGAGTTTGGGCTAGAGCAATTTCATGATGGGTGACCCATTGGGAAGTTGCTCGTTAGTTCTTAGAAATAAAACCGTGAGATAATGGTAAGCCCAAAACGGACAATATCGTGCTACGGCGGAGTCGAAATTAGGATGTGACATGAAGAATTTGAGCCTTCTCTAAAATAAAATAACATATTGGAGCTCCCTGCCTTAAAAGGTTAAACACGATAAGGATAATGGACACTTCATCATGAGAAATAATGATATTTGTTACTAAAATCGTCTATTTGTTTTATGTATATGAGCGACTAAAGGGCCTTCAAATTGAATGATTTTTAACAAAAATGATCTTTAGATGATGATAAAGAGAATGAAAGAATTTAATTATGATGTTCGTACAGTCAAAATACATTAATTATAAATAAAAAGACAAACAGGTTTATACATAAAAAAACATAGACATTATCTTTATCGTATTTACTAATTCTCTATTGCTATTTAGGTCACCATATATTTTTGGTAGGCCATGTCATGGTACGTGGAATCTAATTTTGTGTCTAAATAACATTAATATATATATATATATTTTTTATAGGAAATACA
>JADOBS010300015.1:0-10285 GCA_015708375.1 Cydonia oblonga | reverse complement strand
GTGGGCGGGGGAATAGTGTTGTTTAATTTTTAAGTTTTCATGGGGGTGAGATTATAAGGCGGCTGGGGTGATAGGGTTGGTCATAGGTGGGTGGGACTAGAAGCTCCCTTTATTTATTAAAGAACATTAAACAAACAATAAATTAAGGAGCACTAAATTGTGTGTTATCGCATGTTTAGTCCCCCTTTAGCAAAAAATATTTATCTACTATTGAAATTTGTAAAATATCACAAGTTAATTAAGAAGGTCCGTCAAGGTTTGTAATTGATCATTTTGAGTTTAGGAATGTCATTGGAGGGAGCTTAAAGTTTAAGTGGCCAAAATTTGTAAACTAAACTCTACGCCCTAATGTAATGAATTTTTTTTTTTTTTTAATTTTTATAATGAATAAATATTACCTATGCATGCTAGCTCATTGGGAATGTTAATAGACATTGTAGTGGTTAGGTTGGGAAAATGAAGATTTTTATTTAGAAAATCAGTACAATGTGATCAAATAGTCAATGTGCGAAAATGTAGAAGAGGTTTACAAGTGCAAAGACTAAACACTGTCAAAGGCATATTGGAGGAGAAACCGAAGGCCGCAAGTGGGTAGTTAAGGGTATTGGTGATGACATAAATGTCTTTTCTCTGCATTTTCTGTCGTTCGGTGTTGGTCGTTGGGTGAGTTCAATACCGACTCACTGACTGTACGGCACTAAGGAAACTACTTCATTTCATTATATATAGAGACTAGACTGCCAAATTCTGCACCCTTTTCAACGGGCCGTGTAGGACTCTACCTGCCCTTCCTTCTACAAGACTCAAGCTGCCAGCCGGACCTACATTGCTCTTCGATGGTCTTCCAATAATTTAAACAAAAACTAGCCTACAATTGTTGAATTTGTTTTCCCTGTTTTCTTGCTTACTCCAAATCAGAGTGTTATTGTTTGTATATGCAAAATTATCCTACTAAATTACCATATGTAGTCTTAGACTCAAATCCCAAACAAAACCACACACAATGTTAGCTCGATAGTGTGTGATTTTGTTTAGAATTCATGTCTAAATTCGTGTATGATTTTGTTTAAGGTTTACGTCTAAAAGTTGTATATTGACAATGTGTGTGGTTTTATTTAGGGTTTAGGTGTAGAATTGTACAATGAACCAAACAAAGTCCCACCATTTCGGATTAGCTTGATTCAAGGCTCAAATTAGTAGCATGACCAAACGAAAATAATCTAGTTAGCGACCTCTTTATTATACTATTGTATGTTATGTCTTTGATAAGTACTTTTTAGATGGGAATGGAGAAAAAAGCCTTTGTGCCTTCAAATTAGGGGCATATATATTAGAGGTGGGGAAATCTTATGGAATATATCGATTAATCCAATAAATATTGTTGAAATTAGAATATAATTAAAGTTGCAATTAACTACCTTTTGATAGCATGTATTTCTTGAAGCTGGGTTCCAGATAGCGAACCACAGTAAGACAATTGCATGGCTACAACAGGAAAAAAAGAAATTAATCTGTCTTAATCTGTTTGTAGTTGGTCCCTATTAATTTGTATTTTACAATAAACTCATTGAAGTACTAATCAAAATTTAAGAATCTGTTGCCTTGGTATGTATTTTCTTCTGGTACTTTAGATTCCACGTAGCTCATTGAACTTTTCAACCCTATGCGGATTTTGTTTTTCATTTGTATCAATATCGATCTTAACTATTGGAACAAAATGGTATTGGTTATCAGTTAGCGAATTGGAGTTTTAATATGGATCTCGTTAGCTTTGTTTCCTATGACACTCGTCACTTGTGCATGCTTGGATCGAGTTAACTCTTATGGATCATTATTTTGGTGTTTGTAAAGTGCGGTATATTTTTACCCCCAATTTTACCAAACAACAAAAATATCCTAACTTATTGATTTCTGTTGACACTATTATATAAAATTAACTGCACAAACATAAAATCTAATATGGACAGAAAAAATTTTGATACTCAAAAAGTAAAGAGGGGAGTTCTGCGAAGCCTTATAAATTTGTATTATGTATTCCATCTCATTGACCAACAACAACAAGAAGAAACTTAAAACTCTGAAAAGCTAGCAAATATATGCGTGAAAATGGGGGTGGCTTGTCTCGTTGATCAAATGTAATATGTATCTTGCAAGAAATAATCTCTTTGTAGCTTTCAAATACAGCCCAAACCAAGCGTCATTGTTTAGACAACCATATATTGAACTAATACTAGTGCTTTTGGGACGTTGGGTACTTCTCTAATTAAAGAATGATTAATTGTCCTCCTCCATAATTATATCGCATTTCAAAGTTCATACCCCTGGATTTGGAGTTTTCCTAAATCTAACCGTGAGAATTCTGCTAGAATCCAATGCTATGAACAAAGTTAGAAGCGTGGCTACAATATTATGTGGCCTTAATTAACTGCACCGGAATATTAATAGGATAGATGAACGGTGATGACAATATATGATTTATTTCTTTAAATCTCATCCATTCATATTTCACATTACATTGAAATAACGTAGTACTGTAGATTTTCCACAAATTTAGATTAGCAAAGTTAAGACAGACCTTAAATACATAGAGAATCAAGGACGGTGAGTCAGCCCTGGTATTCCTGAATCCTGATGCAGAAAAGCTTATGGAGCTCCATTCCTGCAGCCTCCTCACAATCAATGAGAATTTCCGCTGTTCCTTTCTTGTTCATTAAATATGTTTGGAAGGTTCGTCAGAGTCGTGGAATTTTAAAATAATAACAACTAGGTTTGCATGCATGATTGGTAATAATTAGAACACGCTATATCCACGCGGTGTGGAGACGGTGATAGCTAGGGTTTTGTGATGAGCTGCCTGCGAATGATTACGGATGATTTTTGTTCAAGCTGGTCTCTCTGTTCACACACAGTTCAACGATTAACGAATTAAAAAAACTATATATTACTGGATTTTGAAAATTAAAAGAAATCTTTATTATTCTGCGGTGCACCGCGATGGCATCAACATGGCTTCTGGGGGTTCTCATTTAAATATGCATATATGTTACAGTTGGTTAGTTAATTTTATAAAGAACATGGGGTAGTTAACAAGTTAAAGGACTCTGTGGTTACAAAATTAGTCTACATTACCAAATGTAGGCAGTTGATTGGATGACAATGAAGATCCAAATTGAGTTCACATTCGGCCACTTTATATTCTCAAATGCTTTGCCCTTAATCCCCGAACATGAATCCCCTAGCTAGCATTGAATATCAACAAATTGATGATCCAATCATTCGGAAGTATACATTAAAAAACAGATGGAATTAGCATGCTCAACATAGTCACAACATGTTCTTATGTACACGATATGATTAGAGTGTCGGAGTTTAACTAAACTTCACCACTCTAATCATGCAATATAACTGTGAATAATTCTCAATACGGAAAAGAAAAAAAAAGTATGTGGGACGGCCATACCTACTAACTGGCACATGTATTTGTGTCAGTTCAAATCAAGTCAATTTATATAGTAGCGCTTACCAATTATTAAGTTAATACGAAACTAACTACTTGTTTAGGCATTTCCTCAATTTAACCTTATAATCCAAATCGTTCATTTGAGGTCATTCATCCTCGCTAATAATAGTACTTGAAATTTCTTGGCAAAACTCTCATCTACTAAATCTTATTTCTCACATGGCGAACATTATGATTTTTTGTAGGTCAATTAATTTAGTTTATTCATTGCGATTATAATTGAACTAAATCTCTGTCCTTACTTAAATCTGTGCAGAATGTACATATGCACCACGGCATTGATTTTTCCAATATCTGTTCACGTATGTATTGAATAATGTTATTATGATTTCATCATTGGCTTATACAATATGCCAAAATAATTATCGTGCTTCTTCAATTATGCTAAATTATTTGGTTAAAAGAGGAGTTTGGATTGATCACGAACTTAGGCATATATTGATTATATCAATATCTGCTGGTGTATAAAGTGCATGCAGACGGTACTCACTCGTTTTCTTTTTGGTCAGCAAGCATGGCTTTCCAACTAGACAACAAGTAAGCTTTGTGAAAATCTCCATGGCCCTCCCTAGCTAGTTAGTTCATTACTTTATACTCGGATTGGGTTGTGTAAACCCTAAATTTGAAATATAACTAGTTGCACTTCGTTATCCATGAGTGGGGCACGAGTTATATATACGCGGGACCTAGCTAGGGCAACAAAAAGGTACTTATTAGGAACTAATGCAACATTAGGCAATTTAATCATATTTTCAACAAAAAAGGCATTCTTAATTAATTGTAAACTCTTGTTGGTTACGTTGTCAAAAAGAATAGTATTGCCTTTTCCATAATTTTGTTCACACGTTCATCACGCAAATGAAATGTAGCAGTGAATCTTGTAATTGGTGTGTGTGCATCACGCAAATGAAATTAAAGAAGTTTTTGACAAACTTTTTACATTCGGCACGGTCATCACTAACTTCATTGATTTTTTTTTTCAATTAAAAGAGTCATTTATTATTTTGTGTAAAGTTTTACCACAAAATATCGTGCTAATATTAGTAGTGAACCTCTAAAATATAAACTAAATACCATTTTGTTATATTTACAATGTGATACTCATTTTTCCTTCTCTTTTAGTGTTAAATATTAGACTTTTACAAACATAAATAAGTACATAACACATGCATTTTAGTGCTCAAACTTTGCAATCTGATAATAAAATATAGCCGGTTAAAATCCTATTGGACTCTAAACTTATCACATAAGGGTTTAAGTTTAGTGGAAACTGAAATCAGTTAGAGTTAATATTTGAACAAATATTTTTTTCCTTTAAAGTAGGACGATAAGGTCAAACATTAATAGTTGATATCCCACGTTGGCATTTAGTGGACGTGCAGTTTTTGCCAAATTGTTCCTATGATAGGAAGAAACGGTTGTGGTTTCACGTCTATAAAATAGTTTAGTCCCTACTCAAGAGGTATACGTTCTTTTTTTTGCGACTAGCCATATTCTAGTGAGAACATAAGATCTCCATTGAGTAGAAGACTTCTCCTCGATCATTCAGTAATGTCTTCATCAGGTTTGTTTTGATTCATACTATGTACTTCACTTGTTTCATGTGTTGTAGCAAACTTTTAAAGTTCCAACAGTTAAAGCTAAAACATATAACTCAAGTTCTTTTGTAACTATCAAATTAAGTCGACAGGTTTGTTTTGTTTTGTCTACTTATTTTTTGGTTTAAGCACTCAAATATAAACGACAAGGTTAAAAGTATGATATACTCGTCCAGTACAAACACACTCGAGTCCCCACAATATAAAGTGGTGCACGTGGCAATCTCACAGTTTTTTTTTAATTCGAATGAAACATAATTCCCTGATTAATTAACAAGATTCTTGTAATAGTACTTTCGAGTAATTCTCAAAATTTCAAACTAATTTCAAACGCTAATTTTATTTATTTTTTGAATAAAAGAAGATTGATTGGTGATTTCATAATAAAAGTGAATAGTATCATGAATGTTTCATTAAAACTTTATTTTAAGTAAAATTACACCTAACGTGTACTTTTAAACTTTAATCTTGAATTGAGTCAATGATTTTTAATTATTTCAAGGAGAGACAAATTTTAATGCACTTGTGTTAAGTGACCAAATAGCCCCTCTTCCGTTTGAAAGCTACTGACGGCAAGAAGTTAATCTTTCATTCCATTTTGTTCCGTCTCCGTTCAATTTCATTCCGATTTCTTTTCTTTTTATTTTTTAATTTGCTTCAAAAATTTGGGTTCATATTTGGTTTCGCTCCGTCTCCGGTTCTCACCAATCCCACAGATCCCAAAAATTCGAAGCCCAAATCTCCAAAATCTTCAGCCCCCGAAGCTGCTGATTGCTGAGACCGTGTTGTTGCAGTTCCCAAATTGGGCAGACGCAAGGCTGACGATGCAGGCTGCGGTGCGAAGAACAGTGTGGCAGCGAGCTTGAGGTGCGGTGCATAGGGCCTTGGATAGTTAAAGTTGCAGTGGACTGGAGAGCTTGGTCCTTCGCGAGTTGCAGAAGGAGTACAGGTTCTGGGTTTTTGCAAGATACTTTTGAGTTTTATTGGTGAAGGGACTGGTAATGCTGCCATGCAAGGTTCTCAAACCCACGGGAATTAATCTTAAACATAAACGAGTTGAAGTGGAGGAGATGATTGGAAGGGGTAGTGGATTTTTTGTTGTTCAAATTCAGTTCATTCCTTGTGTAAAACGAGTTTTGGAGCTGTAATTGCTACACATCTATTTCCGTGCAGCACTTCTTTTCTAATTTTAGTCATATAACAAAGCCTACAAAGATGTGATTTAAATCTTTACTAGTTATTAATCTTTATTTCAACTTGAATTTAATATGGTGATCTTGAATTTTTTTTCTTTCAATTGGGTTGTATTGATGACATAATGTATTTAGTTTACAAATGATCTGAAACCGAACCGCAACCAAATGGTTTGGTTCTATATTGTTTCAAGCTTCAAAACCGCACCAAACCGAATCGTAAAAAATTTCGGTTTCAGTTTCAGTTTCACCCCAAACACACCTAACCAGTCCATGCCCACCCCTATACTTGAGGACGGGTTGAACTGATTCTGCAAAAATGGTAAGACAGGTTGAAATGATTCTGCTAAAATGGTCAAGGATTGATTAAATTGATTATGCAAAAATGGTCTAGGAAAAATTAAACTAATTCTGCAAAAATGGCCGAAGACGGGTTGAAATGATTATGCAAAAATGGTCGAGAATATGTTAAACTGATTCTGCAAAAATGGTCGATGACTGATTGAACTAATTCTGCAAAAGTTATTGAAGATGGGTTGAACTTATTATGCAAAAATGGTTGATGACAAGTTTAACTGATTCTACAAAATTGTCGAAGGCAGGTTGAACTGATTCTGCAAAAAATATCGATGACTGATTAAACTGATTCGACAAAAGTGGGTAAGGATTGATTGAACTGATTCTGCAAAAATGGTCGAATACGGGTTAGGTTGAACTGATTCTGCAAAAAATATCGATGACTGATTAAACTGATTCGACAAAAGTGGGTAAGGATTGATTGAACTGATTCTGCAAAAATGGTCGAATACGGGTTAAACTGATTCTGCAAAAATGGTTGAGGACAGGGTGAACTGATTATAGTAATAAAGGATACAAATTGATTCTACATATAGTTTCAAAACTAATTATGCATAAATAGTCGAGGATGGATTAAGCTTATGACACATATTAATTTGGGTTAATCTCAGTTTATTACCCTGAAGTTTCTTGGTTTTCAACATTTGGTACATGAAATTTTTTTTGTCCCAATATGGTACCTAAAGTTATAATTCTGGGACATTTTCATACATCCGTTAACCATTAGAACTTATGTTAACTGATGATGTGGTGCCCACATGGACAATAAATGGGCGTCGCGTGTCAATATGGGCCCACTTGAATATTAAAAAAAATTAAAAATACAAAAACACAAAAAAAAAAAAACCCATCAGTCTCTTACCTCATCCCCCTACTATCTCCCTCCCTTCTCTCTTCTGCAACCCGCACCCCTTCCTTCCCTTCTCTCTTCTGCAACTTGCACCACCATCCCTTCTCTTAGCAGCTAATAGAACCCTCCCCTCCCTAACGCTTTAGGGAGGGAAGGCTTCTATTAGCTGCCCTAAAGCCTTAGGGATATAGCTGGTATTTTAAAACATTGTTTCCATGTTTTTGGGCTAAGTTTTAGTTATTTTTATGTTTTTGTCTCTTCTTGATATGTTTAAAAGCTATTGGAGTTTCTTGAAATATAGTTAAAAATTTTGTCGCTATATATAAAGCTCCATTTCTTTTACCTTTTTTACTAGCATTTCAACTAGAAAATAGAAAGTAAATATGAAAAAACTTTAAAGGGAAAATAACCAAGGTTGGGCCTATGGTTTAGGTCATAGAGAATTTGACAAGTCAAACTACACACACAAATTTTATTGTGGTCAGAGGCGGATGGACTTTGAGACTAAGGTAGTCTCAGGATCATTAGGGGTCTGAAAAATATACATGTGAAAGTCTTCCAAGGTATTTGATGTAATGCCTACTAATTATATCTTGACTAGTTGTGTCAACAGCACTCAACAAATAAGAAATATTGCTCTTTATTATATGGCCCTAATGGAAACTTCTAATGAGAAATCAACTTAGAATTCATTTCATTTGAATGGAATAATTTTATTACCAAGTTTATTTGATCCCAATTAAATTTCATGATATGTCTATATGTATATATATTTATATTTTGTATTACAAAGTTCATACATGGATTGGTGACTTGTAGATGTTGCATCATGACATGTACTAGTACTATCTTAGAACGCAACTTTTCACTTTCTCGATTTTACTTTACATGTGAGCAAACGTTGACTGCAATACTACGAATGAACTTGGAATTTTATCCAAAACCAACTGATAATAAAAAGTAATCCAAGTGACGGCGAGAGTTTATGCGTTAATGATGTAGAATTAGGCTTATATCAAGGGATTGACTATTGAGTCCCTTCAATTGTAAGTGGGAAAAAAAATGATATTGAAGAACATAATCCACTCATATTGATATTATTATCATGGATTAGAAAATCTTGTCTTTTTCATAGAATTTCGATTTCCATGGTGACAAAATCGATCATATAAAAAAAGGAAAAAAAGAAAGAGAAAGAAATGATGACATAATGGTAACTACAAGCGGTGGCAAATCCAGTATTTGAATTTAGGTGGTCTGTTAAAATTCAAGTTTTTATTTTTACTTTTATAATTTTATAAAAATAAAGCGCGAAACGCGCAAAAAAAAAATCAATTTATTTATTAAGGCATTTCGTCGAACATTTAATCAATGATATCAAGAGAGTTTGTCTGATGTTGTCCACTCAATCCATTGAGATATGCCTGACATGTATTACATCAAACACTTAATAAGTACAATGAGACCCGTATAAAACATTCGAAAAATCCTTCAAAAATCTTCACATCTATATTTTCAAAACTTTAGGTGGTTCTGGGACCATCTAGATCCCAGTATGCATCCGGTTCTGACTACAAGTGGCTTAGAACGAATTCTTTAGGATTGTTATCCATATATGAGAGAAAAAAATAAGACCAAAAAAATAAGGAAAAAAAGGTGATTTGGTACTTTTAAAGTGTCAACTTTGAGGCAGTTTCCAAATTTTGTTTGCTCTGATTTCTTTGAGCAGATGGCATACATGCATGTAGTAATGTCATCCCGTGACAGTTTGCTTTTTTGTGAAATGGTTTTGGAATGTTTTTTTCTGCATGTTCTTTCGAATGTATTTATATCTGAAAAAAAAAAACACCAATTTTGCGGCAAGAAATGATTGGAACATGCAAAGTTTCAATAGCAACTTGCAGTGTATCACTCTAGCAAAATTGGTGAAACTTTTAAAATCCTTAAAACTTTCATCTGTAAGAAAACCAAGGACACATATATAGAAGGTGAGGTAAAATTATAAAAAAACTAAACAGTTCGAAGAGAATGAAAGTAACTACGCTTTCCTTAATTTTCTCCACATTCCAACATTCTCAAACATTGACGTTACAGTTACTCGAAGGAGACGAAACCGCCGATGTCTTTTCTTCTCAAACGTTTCTCTCTTTCGATGCAATTAGCAACGAGTATCGTGCTTTCCACTTTTTCTCTACTCGTTGCTTGCACTTACCAAACCAAAAGAATCGTCACTTGCCCAAAGGAGGATGGATAGGCGGAGGCAAATGGTTAGCAAGCATGGATTTCCATCCTCCATTGAGCAAATGCCATTGGTAAGTGCAAGTAGCGGGTAGAGAAAAAGTGGAAAGCACAACACTCGTTGCTATTTGCATCGAAAGCGTAACTACAACGTTAGCTGGAATGTGAAGAAAATTAAAGGAAGCGTAGTTATTTTCACGCTCTTTTAATTGTTCTTGTTTTTACAATTTTACTCGCTTTTTTATATCTAGTTATTTGCCTTTCTCACTTAATATACAAATAGAAGAGAAATGCTAAAGAGACTGTTTCAAAAGTACGACTTTCTATGAACTCTTTGTCATTCTATGTTTTTTGAATAATTTTTATGTCTACAATGAAAAATATTATATCAAAACATAAAGTTACGGAGAGTCTAATGGAGAAGAGAGTTTTACTTTAAGAGAATATCGTTAGCATTTCTCACACAGAGAAAAACAAATGAGATTAAAAGATGAAGGACTTGGATTGTCTGCCCTCCCACTTCCCATGC
>JADOBS010300014.1:0-10284 GCA_015708375.1 Cydonia oblonga | reverse complement strand
TACCCACGTGTTACCCGCGTGTATACCTGTTAAGAACCCGTTATTAACGGGTTCTTAACGGGTCACCCGATAATGACCCGATAAGTTATCGTGTTGACCCGAAACCCGTTATTTTCGTGTCGTTTTCTTGTCGTGTCACCGTGTCGTGTCAGAAACTGCTAGGTCTAGTGAAAAGGTAACGGCCTAAATGCTCACACATCGTCCCACTTATTTTTTTAGATCACAAAACGAAACGGCATCGTTTTGCTTAAGGATTTAAAAAAAATAAAAATTCACACACTTTGCTGTAGTAGCAGAAAACCAGAGAGAGGGCTGAGCAGCCATCACTTTTGACGGGACAAGAGGGGCGGAACCACCGCTCCTAGGCTTGATTTCTGGTGAGGAGAATGGTGGCCACCCCTCCTTACTCCTCTGTAGCTTCGCCATTGCAAGCAGAACCATAGGCATAGTCTAATAGCTTAGGTAGTGATCACTCATCACAGATATACCAAGCATGATCACCCTTAAAGAACGTATAGTTCCCCGTCGCGAATATACCAAGAAGGACCATCCATGTACCACACTGATACATGGTGCAGCCACATCATCACACATCACACCTCCTACTTCAACTCAACACCTATGATTTACGTGTGAGTAAATACACTATCGATCCCATGTAACTAACCAAATATATTGTCATACAAGCATATAAGTTCTACATAATACTTCTAATATGGTTTCATGCTCTTCTTTCATACTAGCAATCACACATACCATTATATCATCTAGAAGTTCAATAATCACATAAATTTCAATAAGGTGCCAATCGTATGCAAACTTAAGCATACATCCCTCAGAAGTCAATCCCCAGTCAACGGGGCCAATGGTATACATCCCTCAGAAGTCAATCCCCAGTCAACGGGGCCAATGGTACGGTCAACACCCTAGTAATCCAATTCGGAAGATTCATACGTCAAATTTCCATTATGTAAATTTGTAAGGTCCTCATATAATGCATATAGCAACATACTATAATTTCATAATGATCCAACGGTCAGATCCTCGTCTACTACAAGGATTCATAATTTAAGATTATTAAATCCAGAAGATACGTACATCGGATTTCTTATCCGTAAATTTCTAAGGCCCTCACATAATACGTATAACAACATAATATAATTTCATAATGATCCAATAGTCGGATCCTCGTCTACTACAAAGATTAAGTGACGGCCATTTACGAAACTATGATCAAACAACAACAGAATCATGCCAAACGGACAATAGAAGTGAAATCAGGGCGTGAAACTAAGCATAGGAACACAAGGTCAGTTTTTTGTATCCATTAGTTCAGACTATTTATACAGAAACCAAAACTAAAAACGCGTTTATTCTTAAAAAACAAATACATGGAACCATAGTTAAAAGTAGAGTTTGTTCTTGTCGATTTGTTCCTTGAAGAATTCCACACAGGGAATTAGCTTTGCCGTCAAGCAATGCATTTGCACAGTTGTGCCGTTGAACCAACGTCCCATTGGTACTCCATCAATTTTTTGGACATTGACATGATACATACTTTTCAATTGCCATCTTAACGTTATTAGTGATATGTATATTAAACGTCAACCAAGTGTGTATTCGACAATGATAAAACATATGAAAATCATAGATAAGGGGCACATGTTCGGACAAAAATGACCAAAAAATTATAGAAATTGTGTGTTGTGTCCCGAGCCAAGGAAAAGTCGAGTGTGTGTCTACATTCTTAGAAAAATAAACCATTATTAAATTGAAAAAAGAAAATATTATAAACATTGTTGGTGTGGCGCGAGCCGGCCATAGGTTCAAATCCTGTCATATTTCTTGTGGATCATCCCATAGCTTATAGGTGGAGCTGTAATATTCATCGTTATTTGTAAATATGGTAGATATTATGTTTTAATATAGTAGATTGTGTTGTACGCATAATTTACTAAACAATTATGGAGGCCAGAGAGAAGGGGGTGCGGCACTTTGAGAGAGAAGAGAGAGATGTGTAATTGAGATGTGTGTTCTATTCTACCCCATTCTGCCTTTATTTATACTAGTAGGGAAGGTAAATTCCTTACCCCAATATGATTACAACTCTAATTGGATAATATCTAGTCTAAGAGATATGGTAGAATCTCATAAGGATATCCTAGACACAATCACATTCCTAATCTAATAGGACTGCAACACTCCCCCTTGAGTGTGTAAATACTCAAACAAATGGCGCATCAGGTCTTCAACGATGAAGTAAGTACAGTTGATGAAGTCGTCGGCACAATGAGCGAATGCGGGTCTTATATCAACGAAAGAATGCATAAAAGGTAAAACTCACAAAACCTCGTCATGGTAAAACCCAAGGTGAGAGAAAAACCTATAGGCTAAGGAGAAAAGTGAGAAGTTGTATTAAGTCAAAACTACATGTCTGGACGCAAGTAGAAGAGCTCACAAAGGTATGACCAGCCAAGGATGGGTGCTTCGTCAAAACCTAGTTAGGTAGCAAAACCCAGTGGGAAAAATGCTCCTAATTGTAGGAAAAAAGAGTACATTAAGATCAAATGAGTATACTTTTGGATACTCCCCCTGACTTTGACAGAACTTCCAAATGAGCACTACAAGCATTGCACACGAATAGTTAGGCATACCAATTCCTTGGACAAGCTTCTGGAAGGTTAACTTCGACAGTGACGTCCTGTAGAGGTCAGCAAGGTTGTCTGGGATCGGCTTGCATGACTTCCATCTCCTGATGCTTTATTGATGTAGATGCAATATGTCTCGACGTTGACTTTGTTGATGTATCATGTCTTGGTCCGGTGGATACACGAGGCATAGTCTTCATGGATCGTTGTCAGGACTCAACGATGAATGAAAATAGCAAGTACTTCGAATATGCTCAACGAGAACTCCTAACCATGTCTCATGAGTGGTGTAGTGAAGTAAGATGAGTCTTGGAATGATTCGAAGGTTTTGCAACTAAACGGTAAAGACATAACCATTCGAGGATGTGCCTTGTGTGGGTCTGATAAGTAACCAACATTAGCATAACAAACAAGGCAAGCATTATTTTGAGGATCAGGGGGCCAGATCCGCTCGAGATGCATTAGGATTAGCCCAAATTTGTAGTACATTTCAGGGTAGCAGAAAAACGTCTTTAATACCAATTCAGTGGTTGCGTGTAAGCGCGGTGCTGCATCTTTATGAACAGATCAACATCGAAGGAGATGTCTTATCTAATTCAATCAGCTAAGTACAATGAAGCGCAAAGTTGAACTTAGATATGGAATTTTGGATTCCATAACCTCTACAAGGGTCTCATTTGCATATAGCATACGGAAGATCATAGGTATACTCAAAGGTAACACCTTCAGAGTGTAGTTCAACTGGTAGACCAAAGTATCGTCAAAACAATGCTTCAACTTTAGGTTAAGGCATAAATGAATTTTCCCAAGATCTTTCATCTCAAATTATGTCTTTAGATGCGAGGTAGTTTTCTCAAGCTATTGTAGAGTCTTAGTGAGATTCACGTCATCAACATAAACTGCAACTCTAGCAATTCGGAATAAGACTTCATAGTTTAACATGCAAGGGCATACTTCATATTCCCGATTGATCAAATAATCACTTTGACGGGTATACCACATCCGTCAGATTGTTTCAATCCGTAAATGAGCGCCTCAAATGAGTTGAGAGGGTGTTCCGTGGTTTGGAACTATTTGAACCAGTCTATGTAATTCTTCGGGAACTTACATGTAAATCTCCATATCAATATCATGGAGAAAACACTAACCATATTTCATAATGCTAAAATCAATCACAGGACGTTTGAGAGAAACCTTATGTCGTAAGGTGTGCATCATATCGCACAATAACATTCATCTTATTACGCTTCCTTTCCCACTTGTAAGACAATAGGGTTGCCTTGGGCAGTGTAGGAACGATAGGTCTAAACACACTTTGGTAAAGAGTTTTAACCTGGATTGTAATTTTGGTTGTCCAATCAGTTCTACGTTGTCACTAATCAACGGAACACGATTCGATATTGTCACTTTCATTTAAGTCGGTAGCTACCATATAAATGAAAACATCATTGATGATAATCTCATTTCAATTCCATTATCTCATCCAAACTAGTATACTGGATCAAGAACTTCAAGTCTCGGGAGTAATCCGGATTAATCTCATTAGATGGAAATGATTTGAGATAACGATTGAGTATGGATTTATTGTTGTGCCATGACCTTCCTCTTCTAGGGAAGTGAATGATATGAACCGAGTGATATGTCGTGCTTTAGGCCAAGACAAATTGATTGGCTATTCGCCGGTGTACTAGATCATCCAACAGGGGCGGTACACCTTTCGGGGATGTTGACTCGACGTCCTTTAAGTATGTCTATCCTTGCAGGCATGTTCACAGCTGGTATATGATCTCATCACTTTAGCTAGATCAGAGGAATGCATTTGGAGCAACATTTTGAATGCTAGAATTCATTGCACTTGCTTGTCACACTTGTGCGGTATGGGGATCGAGATAAGACATAGTGGGCAACGTCCACATAAATTCATGTTGTTCTATAGGAACGTTGACGTTCTTATCTCCCCCTAATGGTGGGAATACTATCTCATTGAAGTGACAATCCATAAAGGAGTGGTAAAGAGATCTCATGCAAGGGCTCTAAGAGAGCTAGTGTGAAGGAGAATCATAATCAACAAAGATTCACATCCTTCTTTTGAGGACCCATATTCGTACGTTGCTGCGGGGCAACTTGGCACATGGAATGCACACCCAAAACATGTAAATACGAAGCGTCAGGTTCGTACCTAGTAACCAATTGTAACGTTGAAAATGGTTGGGTGGCAATGGGCCTCAAGGTGGACCAAAATAGATTCGTACAAATTGCATAGTCCTAGGTAGAAACCAAAAACTTGGTGCTTTCACCAAGGTTCGGGCGATCAATTAAATTGCGCATTATGATCGCTCTGCCAGGCTCTTTTGGGATGAACATGGGAATTCTATGTTCAATTATAAACCAAAAGACATGCAATACTTATAAAAAAAAAAACCGTCAGTATAAACTCTCCGACATTATCTAGTCTTCTAGACTTTATGGGATAATTAAGGTGGTGAACCCTTTAAAATCGGCCAGAAGGTTTAGCAACAATGTGTGAGGAAAAAACATGTGACTAATTTTTCGATTCATCAACCAAAACCATAAGTATTTGTATGGTCCGCATTTTGGTTGGATTAGTCCACATATATCCTTCGAATCCATTGTGAAAAGAGGGTGATTTCGTATCTTTGCGAGTGATGATTTAGGAAATCAATTTTCCCAATGAGCAAGCTTGGGAAAGTGTGCTTGTAGGCACAAGATCCTTACTTCGGGTAAGAAGATGCGTCGTGGCATCATTGTTCGACCGAAGTTTCCCAAAAGGTTGTGCCAAAACAAATAAACTACTCGAATCACCTTGCTTCAAGTTGGCCACATGTGGTATGTTCCCAGTTGGGAGATAGCCCATTGATAGCCTAGCTTCAGGCTCATTTTTAGAGGTGGTGTCAAGATATTCCATTCTATTTTCTGCAGTGGTTTCATTCATGATCATTGTTTTCTCGAATATTCTTAAGCTTAACGACGTTCTTCCAGAACGGGGAGAATATAAGGTCTCTGACATGGTAATTTAGTACCATTTATACAACGAGGAGTGTGCCAATGCTCTTAATCAGGTTGGATAGACCTGAAGTCGTTGCTAGAGATGTGATTTAGGTATGAAGTTAGTGTGCATAGTATCGCATTCATCTGGAAAACTAACTTTCCCACATTCGTATCTAATCACATATTTAATTGAATTCAGTCACATGTATACAAGAAACATGATTCAATTAACTCATATTTGAGGACAATATCAATAAGATTATCTATAACTAAAACATACACCAAACTTGAATCCAAGAACATGGAAAAGTATTCATAAAGTAAATGGTTTACTAAGGGGATTCAGCCAACAAGGTCATCCATGTCAAAATTCTGCTCTTACAACGATGTTCAGTGGAGCAAAATTAGTCTCACATATTGACTATTAGAATGGGACTCCTTAACAACATTGGTCGGGGCACGAACATGTGCATAACCAATGATCTATTCCATCAAGATAGAAGTAGATTCTGTAGGATTAAGGTTTGGAAATATTATCCCTTATTCTTGAAGTTTTAGGTCTTAGGTGCCATGGATTAAACTTCGGGCATGATGCCACACCTTGGCAAGCTCTAATTCTACCATATGTTGTAAAAAAAATAAAAAAAATAAAAAAATAAAAAAAGAAAAACTAGAAAACTAGAAATTGGATTGTGAGAGAGATAGACCCAGACTTGAGTTCAGTAGGCCTCTGCCGAAGTAGAGTAATATCGTTCGGTGGGCCCTAGCCAAAACTAGGAATCACCATTCGATAGGCCTTGACCGAACTAGGTCGAGCCATTCGATAAACTCCAGCCCAAGCTGGATCTATACCATTCGGTATATTCTAGTTGAGGCTGGGTCTATACATTTTTCTCACATTTATGGTAGTAATCAGATCCAAAAATTTGGTAAACTTCTGCTTTCTACACTGCTGCTTCAGGAATGAGTTAGAAACTTGGAAAAATGAGAAAAGTATTCTCCAGTAAAAATTCGATCGGATTTATAAACTTTAGATTCATACTCATTCATGAACGTAATCATAGTGTGCTTCAGGCAATGTCTTTCATGATTGAATGGTCCGTAGGAATGAGCCAAAGAGTCATGAAATCATTGTTTGGGAGGTACTTCCGTTTGTAGTGCTTCGGGCATAGGTCTTTGAATGAAGATCATGATGAAGGCTTATTCAGCTCTTCCATGCCATTGTTGTCTTCAATGGTTTCTCAGCTTTTTGATAATCAAGTGGAGATTCATGTCTTGTACCCCAACTAAAGTGGTTTCTATTAGAAACGTCCAAATCACAGAAAATCGAATTTGTGACGGTTCGACAATCCATTAAATGGAGGGAACAAGATTGTGAATAGTGCTATAGGAAATAAAATATCCATAAGCATCAAAGTTAGAACATTCAAGTTATAAGACATGGTTTTCATGAAAAATGTCGGGTTTTCATGGGTGTATTTGTTGTCACATCCCGACCCCGCCTCCGTCGTAGTACAATATTGTCTGCTTTGGGCCCCGACCACGCCCCCACAGTTTTGTTTCTGGGAACTTACACGAGAACTTCTCAGTGGGTCACCCATCCTAGGAATGCTCTCGCCCGAACTTTCTTAACTTTGGAGTTCCGATGGAACCAGAAGCTAGTGAGCTCCCAAAAGGCCTCGTGCTAAAGGAGGTGGGCATGTACATATAGGCATAGATGATGCTCAGCCATGGGCGATGTAAGATTTAACAATCCACCCCCCTTAGCGGCCAGACGTCCTAGTCGGCACATTTCCAGCCAGGGAGTGGCTCTGATACCAAATTGTCACATCCTGGGCCCGCCTTTGCCGTAACATGATATTGTTCGCTTTGGGCCCCGACCATGCCCTCACGATTTTGTTTATGGGAACTCACACGAGAACTTCCTAGTGGGTCACCTATCTTGGGAATGCTCTCGCCCGAACTCACTTAACTTCAGAGTTCCAATGGAACCCGAAGCCAGTGAGCTCCCAAAAAGCCTCATGCTAAAGGAGGTGGGCATGTACATATAAGGCATAGAGGATCCTCACCCCTGGGTGATGTGGGATCTAACATTTGTTTTATGAGAACTTCGAGTTCAAAGGCACTAAATTTGAAACTACATGTTCAATTTAGTTTATGAACAGTTAGTTCATAAAAGAGAGGTTCCTGCAAGAACACATATTACAATATGCTGATTTAAGTGTAGTGGATTTGAGTTGCTTCGGGAACTCAAGTGTGAGCGCTTCGGGACTACGAAAGGATGTCAACGGGTCAAAGAAGTAAACTAAATTATTGAATCGTTAATGTCCAAAAGTGATTTCAGGTCAATAATTTTGGATTTCTTGTTGGATTAATGGACTGCTGGTCACTTTTAATTAATTCAATAGATCGGGACCAAACGAGGTTGATCATGGGAGTAAAATAATAACGTTCGGGTCATATTAGCTTCGATTGGCTACAGGCCAAGTGATAACGAAAAATAGCCTATTATGGCTTTAATAAAAAACGTCCCAAAAATATTTGGGTATGGTTAAGAAGTAGGGGATGCTAAAATATGACATCGGGTCGAAAAAAAGACGCAACCCAGCATACTTAGGCTGGCTGTAGTACATGGGACAAAGTTGTAGGCCTCTTGGGCCTCAGAGAAGTGGTTGTATTAGGCAGCCCAGATATGGCTGCAAGCCATGGACCATGTTTTGGGACAAGCCCAACAACATAAAAGCTGCTATAAGTGGGGCATAAGGCGCGAGGTGAGCTAAAGCCAATGATGTGCTGGCTTTTAGGTCAAAGGTCGTGGGCACGAAGCCCAGCACCAAGGAACCTAGTCAATCAAGCGTGGTCCAATACGCGAGAAGCAAGCCCAAATAGAGGTTGCTGATGCAAGACCGACGTCATTGGTGATGCTGGCTTGGTGCGGCTCAGTGTGGAGTGACAGTGCGACTAGGAATCGCGGCTTAGTCGTGATTTTCCAAAAACTTAATAATTTTTTTTCAAATTTTCTAGGGTTTGAAGAACCCTAATTGCTTTTAATTTCTTTCGATTGTTTGACTCACAAATTCTACATGGTAAAAATTGTGTAATGCATGAACGTGTGTATATATATATTGACAAATATATGAACATATACAATGTATATATATCGGAAGGTAAATATAAATGTAGGGGTTCATGCTTCATGGGGAATGTTTTCATGCTTCGTAGTCGTTTCAAATATCTTCCTTTATTTTAAGCGTACCTCATTGGCAGAAAACAACAAAAACCTTTGAATTTGTAGAAGATCCTGTATCACGTTCAACACAGAAAAATTAAATTGAATCAATAGCATGTAGATCAATTCAATAAAATAATAAACTAATCATAAAAAGAATGTTTTAAACGTAATACTCCCCTGATTGAAGATCAAATTCTCTTTAGCACGGCGTCAAGAGCGTGCTGATAATGTGTTGTAGGCATAATTTACTAAACAGTTATAAAGGCCAGAGAGAGAAGGGGGTGCGGCACATAGAGAGGGAAGAGAAAGATGTGTAATTGAAAGGTGTGTTCTATTTCACCCCATTGTGCCTTTATTTATAGTAGTAAGGAAGGTAAATTCATTACCCCAATATGATTACAACTCTAATATGATAATATCTAGTCTAAGAGATATGGTAGAATACCATAAGGATATCCTAGATATGTTAGGATTTACACAAGCACATTCCTAATCTAATAGGACTGCAACAGATTGCAATTTATACCTGACTTTTTTGAATAATTAATGTATAGGAAAAATTTATTTGAACCAAACTTTCTTATCTCTACCCCCAACTAAATAAATTTATCTACCAAACTTCCAAATTTGTCCTTGAATAAATAAAAATGAAAAACTAATTTTATAACCCTAAAATACAAACAACAACAATCTCTCTACACCCTTTTTATTTAATCTGGTGAACTCAACCCTAAGGACGACAACTCTTCTCCGACATCATCAACGACCACAATCCCTCACTACAATTCTTCATATTTCTCCTCTTCTCTCTTGAATCCCTGACTTACATCTTTGTTTTCTCTTAATTTGGTAAGCTATACACATTGGATTTTAGTGAATGAAAAAAGCAATCAAACCCCACAACCGCAAGGCTTCAATTCATTTTCACTCCAACAGCCATTAGTTGAAGATAAGATAGTTGAGTTCAAATAAAATTTCTCCAACATGTATCATTGTAAGTAAAAAAAAATATATATAGGGGATTGGGTTTGTCAACCACTTTTCTCGAAGGTAAAAAAATTTGATTAATTAAATAAAACAGTGAACATCATCGATAAGGAATATAAGTCCATAATAACAAATGCAATATAAAAACAATACAAACCTAACTACATAACATCCAAAGCAACCAAAAAATAACTCCCATAATGACAAAACTTACATCACTTTCTAAAGAACTTGAAAAAATGACGCTCTCAATAAAATATGTTACCTTATGGTAATATTTTATAGAAGTGGTAAGAAATGTTCCATCGAATTATAGAAAACAAGACTGGTTCTTGTGATATGCTCTTGTGAATTTCTGTGCGTGTGACGAGATATTTGTCATATTATAAAGAGTAATGTTATACTAAT
>JADOBS010300013.1:0-10283 GCA_015708375.1 Cydonia oblonga | reverse complement strand
ATTCAGTTTTCAAGTGATTAGTGCCCCTAGTTAATCCCCGGTCTAGAACGATCCCTACTTACATCATTACTACAATTGTCACAAATAGGGTTAAATTTGTGTGCGTATAAATCTCGCATCACTATTCTCTTTGTGTGATATCTTGTAATAGTCTTTCCTTTTAAAATCTCTAATTGGAACATGCTCTGTCCACTCTAGCCATTTTCTTAAACATTGTTTATTTCCTTTAGATTTTCCATGATTATTTATGCATATTTTCTCCTAATCATTACTCTTGTATTCAATAAATGGTTTTCGTCACCTTCGGGTGTCGGCCAGCATGTGCCTATCCGAGTATTCGGGGAATATCAGGGTCGGGACGTGTCAGATTGGTATCAGAGCATGCTTAGGGTTTTTTTCCTCCAATTTGGTAAATTTCAGTCTTTCTAAATCTTGTTGTCTTATCAGAATCATGGCTAATCCTGGTGGGAATGTGCCTCGACGACCTCGTTCCTCTATAATGGGGGGAATCCAGCAGTTTACCACTGCATTAATGAATGCTCTTCCTGGTCATAGGCCGAATCTGACGTATTTAGAAATCGCTAGAAGTCATAGAGTTACTGAGTTGAAATCTGTGGGAAATTGTGAGGAGGTTGAGCAGTGGTTAGAGAAAATGGAGGATACTTTGGAAGCTATGAAGTGTCCACTAAATGAGTGGGTAAACACAATAGGTTATTTTATTCAGGGTAATGCTAGAAGTTGGAGCAAATCAACGAAGGAATCTCGTCCACCTGGTTCTTGGATGACATAGGCTGCCTTCAGGAAACGTTTTATTACTTACTTTCTAAGCCTCAACTACAGATTGAGAAAGAGGCAGAAGTATTTAGAGTTCCGATAGGGTGACCTCAGCATCACAGAATTTGACAGCACTTTCAGGCGCTTGGCTAGACATCATGATGGGACTTATGATAACCCGCAGGCACAGATGGATCAGGCGATGCTTGCACTGAATCAAGCGTACCATACATTGGTAGCTGTTCAGAGACCCAGAACTTATGAAGAAGTAATCGAGATAAGTCTAAGTATAAAACAATCGAAGTGGGATACGGAGATGCATGATCAACCTAAGAATTGGAGCCAGCCCCAAAGACAGAATAGACAGCGGAATCAGAATCAGAGGAGTCAGAATTTTTTATCACGGAGTACCAGAGAATCGGCGGGCCCCTCTAGTTCTGTAGGTCCTAGACATTCATTTTCCTTTAAACGACAAGGTCGGGGTTTAGGGTTGTCCTGTGAAGGCTCAGGCAACGAGTCGGCGAGAAGATCTTTCGGTCATTTCACTCCGGGTTATCTGATTTGTAACCGTTGTGGTTTACATCATTGAGGAAATTGTGGGGTAACTACTGTAGTGTGTCACATGTACGGTGGCACTGGCCATTTTGTTCGTGATTGTCCTTCGGCGCCACCACCTGATGATTTTGCCTCTGGTTCAGGTTACAGTGGATATCACACACTTCAGAATTTTAGTGGTCGGCAGAGTTATGATGGCAGTGGTAGTAGTAGTCAGAGTTATGGAAGCAATACTAATCAGAACTATGAGGGTAACAGAGATCTACAGCTTGGTGGCAGAGGTAGTCAGAGTTTCAGAGGTACTAATAGCCGGAGTACTCAGTTTTCGACCCAACACCAGGCTGGAACATCTTATGGTAACCGTAGCCAAGAAAACAGAGCAGGGGGTAGTCACAAAGGTCGTGGTGGTCGGAACAGTAATGCAAATAAATGGGTTCATGGACGTATAAACGCCATGACTCAGCAGGAGGCTGATCAGGATCCTCGAGTTATCACCAGTACGTTACCTGTCTGTAATACTTGGGCTAGAGTTTTAATTGATCCGGGTGCCACACAATCATTTGTTTCTTCATCTTTTGCTTGTGTTATACCTTTTCAACCTCAACCATTAGGCTTTAATATGCTGATTCAAATGCCACGTGGTGAATTGTTTTGTGCTCAATGGCAATACCGGAATTGTCTAGTTATTGTGGAAGGGGAAAACTTAGAGGTTGATTTAATTGCTTCCAAACTGGCGGAGTTTGATGTCATTTTGGGAATGGATTAGCTATCTAAACACTGTGCAAATGTTGCATACTGGGAGAAAATTGTGACGTTCAATCGGCCAGGATTTCCATTAATTACATTTATGAGTGAGCGACGCGTTCTCCCTAATAGTATCTATTTGTTATTCAAGCAACTAGGTTGTTGAATAAGGGTTGTGTGGGGTTTTTAGCCCATGTAGTTGCGAATGATGAATCTTCTTTACGTCCAAACGAGGTGCCAGTTGTAAGGAACTTCATCGATGTGTTTCCTGATGATTTACCGGGGTTGCCACCTGTGAGGGAAATTAAGTTCACTATCGATTTACTCCCAGGTATAAACCCTATTTCCTTAGCACCTTATCAAATGACACCAGCGAAGTTGAGAGAATTGAAGATCCAACTCCAGGAATTGATAGACAAAGGTTTCATCCAGCCGAGTACATCCCCGTGGGGAGCTCCTGTTCTTTTTGTTAGAAAGAATGATGGATCAATGAGACTCTGCATCAATTATAGACAATTGAATTAGGTGATGGTAAAGAATCGTTACCCTCTGCCTCAGATCGATGATTTGTTTGATCAATTGAAAGGTGCTAAGATATTTTCCAAAATTGATCTTCGATCGGGTTACCATCAATTAAAGATTCGTGAGGATGATGTCCCGAAAACTGTTTTCCGTACGAGGTATGGACATTATGAATTTCGTGTCATGTCCTTTGGATTGACAAATGCACCTACAGCGTTCATGGATTTGATGAACAAAGTCTTTAGATCGTATCTGGATCGGTTTGTGATTGTGTTCATTGATGACATTCTAGTTTATTCTAAAAGTGTTAATGGGCATAAAACGCATTTGAGACTAGTGTTGGAACGGCTGAGGAACAACCAGCTATATGCCAAGTTCAGTAAATGCCAGTTTTGGTTAACTCAGGTTGGTTTTCTTGGACACATAGTTTCTGCTGAAGGAATTAGTATAGATCCCCAGAAGGTGTCAGCAGTGTCTAACTGGGAACAACCGAAGAATGTCACTAAAGTGAGGAGTTTCTTAGGTTTGGCAGGGTATTATCGAAGATTTATTAAAAAAAAAATTCTGCAATTGCTCTACCTCTCACTAAGTTAACTCGCAAAGGTATGAAGTTCGAGTGGGATGAGGATTGTGAACGAAGTTTTCAGGAGCCTAAGCGACGCCTCACTCAAGCCCCTGTTCTTGTTCTTCCAGATGACAGTGGTGAATTTAAGGTGTATACTAATGCTTCTCTATCAGGTTTTGGGTGTGTACTGATGCAGCATGGAAAAGTTATCGCCTACACTTCCAGACAACTTAAAACTCATGAAAGAAATTATCTCACTCATGATTTGGAGTTAGGAGCAGTGATTTTCGCTTTGAAGATTTGGAGGCATTACTTATATGGTGAGAAATGCCAGATTTTCACGGATCATAAGAGTCTTAAATATGTGTTCGCTAAAATGAGCTGAATTTGAGACAAAGAAGATGAATAGAGGTTATTAGTGATTACGACTGTTCGATTGAGTACCACCCAAAGCATGCTAATGCTGTGGCTGATGCTCTTAGTCAGAAACATCACAAGCAGCTTGCATCACTTCAAGCTGTACACGTTCCATTATTATTTTCTCTTCGGGAAACTGGTGTCAATTTGGAAGCAGGTGAACTCGAAGCTTGGTTAGCATATTTTCAGGTTAGACCTATCTTTGTAAATATGGTTAGGGAAGCTTAAGAACTTGATCAGGAGTGTGCTGAATTAAAGGAACAAGTGTTGAAGGCAGAGAATGAAAAATTCGTCATCCGTAGGGAATGAGCTTTATTGAAGGGGAACCGTTTGTTTGTACCTAAGGATAATGAAGCTGTTAAAAAAGAAATTATGGATGAGGCTCATACTTCAGCTTATGCTATGCATCCGAGAAGTACTAAGTTATATTGCACTATTTATCCTTTCAATTACTAGGAAGGAATGAAACGGGATGTAGCGGAGTATGTAAGTAGATGTTTAATCTGTCAACAGGTCAAAGCGGACAGACAAAGACCTGGAGGATTGATGTAGAATCTTCCAATACCAGTTTGGAAGTGGGAGGATATCACCATGAATTTTGTGTATGGACTGCCGAGAACACCATCAAGATAGATGGTATTTGGGTAATGGTCGACTGACTTACCAAGACCGCTCATTTCTTACCAGTTCGACAAACCTACTCGTTGGAGAAATTGGCAAAGTTATTCGTCAATAATATTGTTCGTCTTTATGGTGTACCTGTTTCCATTATGTCAGACAGAGATCCCAGATTTACTTTCAAGTTTTGGAAAGCCTTTAATGCCGCTATGGGCACTCAGTTACTATTCAACACTGCTTATCATCCGCAAACTGATGGTCAGTCCGAGCGGACGATTCAGACTTTAGAGGACATGTTGAGAGTGTCGGTGTTACAGTGGAAAGGTAGCTGGGATAACTATTTGTCGTTGGATGAGTTTGCCTACAATAATAGTTATCACTCGAGCATTGGTATGGCGCATTTTGAAGCACTCTACGGGAAGGTGTGTAGGACGCCGTTATGTTGGACAGAGGCAGGAGAAATGTCGTTAGTGGAACCAGAGATTGTGGATACCACCAATGCTAATATCCAACTGATTAAGGCGAATTTGAAAGCAGCACAAGACCGACAGAAAAACATTGTAGACAAACATTCCAAGGATCGTGAGTATGCAGTGGGCGACTTTCTGTTCTTGAAGTTATCTCATTGGAACTGTGTTGTTCGTTTTGGTAAGCGAGGAAAGCTAAGTTCTCGATACATCGGTCCTTACCAGATTACTGAGAAAATTGGTACAATTGCTTATAGGTTGGAGCTACCATCGGAGTTGTCACTAATCCACAATGTTTTCCATGTTTCCATGCTTCAGAAATATATGCCAGATCCCTCTCATGTCATCCAGTTAGAGCCGTTGAAAATAAATTCGGATGCTAGCTATGTAGAAGAACCAATAGCTATCCTCGACAGACAGGATCAGGTGTTTCGGAACAAAGTTATTCCTTTGGTGAAAGTACTATGGAGGAACCATGCAGTTGGAGAAGCTACTTGGGAAACAGAGGAATCAACGCGGAACCAATATTCCTTTCTTTTCGTGTAAATTCGCAATTTCGGGGATGAAATTTCTGTAAGGGGGTAGATTGTTACATCCACCCCCACATTTTACTTGTATTTCTATATTCCTCCCTGAAACATGTTCGAGTCTAACAATTTAGTCCCTTATTTTAGTTTAATCCTAGCCGTTAATCTAGATTCTTAATTCTTCCTAAGCTGCCACGTGGCAGCACCCTAGCTTTTCTCTTTCTTTTTCTTTTTATTTTCTTCCTCCCGGTTCATCACTTCCAGATTCTCTTTCTCTCCCGCATCGAGAAGGAACCACCAACACCCACATCGATTTCCGACCATCCTCGATTAAATCCACTCCAAAAACTCACAATTTGGATCTCTCAAACCTGAGGAAGCTAGCTATAGCTTTGCATGCATCATCGGTGCACTACGAGTACAGTGACCAGTGAACCCGAGAGCTTGAGCTCTCTCGAAAATTTCCATCTCAGGTATGTTTAAGATGTTCCCTTGGTTGTAGTCGATATGTGATTGCCTTTGAGCCTGAGTTGTGATTCTAATCTCTGCATGCATACCTTAGGTGTTTATTTCTAGAATCCGACGATTTTCAAATCGAATTTCCGACCCCCTTCATCACAGTCAAACGTGTGGTGGCTCTAAACTAGGTATAATCTTGTTTTCTCTTCCTTTCAACATCATTTTTTAGGTGTAAATTACAACTTGTTTTACTTCATTTAGGTCCAAATCAGAATCAAGACGAATCCCGATCAAATTTTCCGGTGTTCTTCCCCGTTTTGCAAAGCAGGCTTTCAGGCCATTTAAAACACCCACGGGCCTTAGCTCGTTTCGGATCAACCCAATACCCTGGCCCGTACCATTTTTATTTTTAGTTTTATTTCTTTAGAACCCAATTACATTAAGGCCTTGGGCCCATAGACTAAACCCAAAGCCCAACCCTTTTGTGAGGCTTAAGGCCGGCCTGTGTGAGTATGGGCTGTTTTGTATGTGTGTGTGTGGTATGTTTGGGCCGTGCATGAATGTGTATATGTTATGTCTGTTTAATGTGCACGTGTGTGAGTGTGGTGTGAATGTACCCTATGTGTGTAGGCAGTGTATGTGTGTGTTGTGTTTGTTGTGCTGTGTGTGATGTGTGTGTGTGTGTATGTCGTGGGTGTGTATATGTATAGGTTTGGGCTTCAGCCCAAACCACCCCTTTTCACCCTAACCTTTTTTAACCAAAAACCTTAGGACCCTAAACCCAAAACCCAATAGGTCCTAACCTTATGTAACCTAAACCTAAACCCTAACCCAGACCCAAGTCAAGAACCCGTACTTGGCGTCCATTTCCTGAAATTCTCTCTTTTAGGCATAGTTTGATAAATTGTACATTTTTGTGCTTAGGTGAAGTTTCTAGTGAGGATCTCCTTAATCCTTTCGGCACAACACTGCTGCTACGGAGTATCTGTGAGTGGACCCCTTCTAAAATTGCATGATTTTTATAGTTTAAATGCATAATTGAATAGCATGCCTTATGAGTTTAAGAATTGATTTTTTGTTAAGCATGTTTATTGAAATGTTGATTATCGTCTCGTTGTTTTGTGAGGAATTAGTTGTTAGCCTATATTGAGTTATATTTTAATATATCGTATTTTCTATAAAACCATGAACTGGTAGACTATCTGATTGATGACGATAGGATACTAGAACATGTTTTCGAAACCCCTCTTTATAGTATAGACGATGGATGACTTTACACTATAAAGTGGTTATTTATGAGAGGCGTAACTATTTGTGCGTACCTAGTGGACACTATGCCACCTTGGGCGAGGATCTGGTGTTGGCATTTAGGCTGGGAGAAATAATCCCTAGCTACGGGCTGAGGGACACGGAGCAAGCATTGGGTCGGGAGTTGGTAATCTATGGCTATGAGCACAGAGACCACGGTGCTGGCATAGGGCCGGGAGTTATATTTATTCAGTGATCTCACTAGCAGCACACCGCGCTTACGAGACGATCTGTGAGACGTTTGATGTTTTGATTTCCGCAATATG
Source organism: Cydonia oblonga (assembly GCA_015708375.1). NCBI lineage: Eukaryota > Viridiplantae > Streptophyta > Magnoliopsida > Rosales > Rosaceae > Cydonia > Cydonia oblonga. The sequence goes on along the minus strand of JADOBS010300013.1, from coordinate 3,061 downwards.
CCTTTAGAGATGTTTATGGCATGCTATGGTTTTCAGTAAACCTATCACTTATTATGCTAGTAGTTTTCATTATATAAATTGTGGGGTTAGTATGTTGATAATTGTTTTATTATTACTATTTATATGAACTTGGTCCGCTCACCTTTGTTTTGCGCCCCCATTCAGGTCTTAGAAACGAGGACTACGACACAACGTATGAGGCATTCCCCTACCAGTAGCTGTGCACTATTATCTTTATGTGATATCTTGTAATAATCCTTCCTTTTGAAATCTCTAATTAGAACATGCTCTGTGCACTCTAGCCACTTTCTTAAACGTTGTTTATTTCCTTTAGGTTTTCCATGATTGTTTAGGCATATTTTCTCCTAATCATTACTCTTGTATTCAATAAATGGCTTTCGTCACATTTGGGTGTCGGCTAGCACGTGCCTATCCGGGTATTCGAGGAATATCAGGGTTGTGACGTGTCAATGCAACCAAAATGAAATAAGTGAAGTTTTACAAACCAAACTTCCAAATAAATTTAGATTAAGTTACAAACCAAAAGCAAAACATGAATTCATACGATTGGCGTTGTTGAACTTGAGGTAGTGGAGAAGGTGGCATTTCTCTTTTTGTTAATTCTCCTTACCTCCCAAATTAAGCAACCCTAAAACAAATTAAACAATAAAACACAATTGATTTAGAAAGTGAATGTATAAATAATGAATACAAAGAAATTAAAAAACATGAAATCAAATATTTCACTTACTCTTCTCTAAGTCTTCAAGTTCCTTGTATAACATGAGTTCATTGATTGTAAGCTCCTTGTAGGACATTTCATTCCCCTTAGCCAATCACTAGTACACACTAAAACCTCAATCATTCTAGGTGTTAAGGAGCTTTAAAATGATCTATAACTCTCCAACTAAGACTAAAGGCATTCTCACTAGCAACAGTGCTACTAGGAAGAGCAAAAACATCCTTAGCAATCTTACCAAGAGTTGGATATGTTCAACAATTGTCTTTCCACCAATCTAAAATATTGAAACCCTCATATGTTAGGCTTTGGTGTGGATCGTTGAAGTACATATCCACTTCATTGGATATCTCATTTTGTTTGGATGCCACTCTTTTTTGCTAGATCTTCTTTTGCATTGTTCTAGCAACATCATCATCTTGCACCCCCGAAGAATCATCTACTACAACAACACTTGGTCTTTGGTCCATGTAATACTACTACTAGAAACTTCTCCTTCCTTATACACCTTATACAAATCGGTCAAGTTCTTTTTAATACTTGCCTTCACTTCAAAAGATTGTCTCACATGAATAGTTGAGTTCCTCTAGGCTTGCCTCCAACATTTCAAATTTGTACTTTGGGTCGAGTGCATGGGTTATAAAGAGTATAAGGTTAACGTTTTCAATGTCAACCTAATTATTGTCAAATTTAAGTTTCATGGAAATAGCCACACTTTTCAAAGTGGCATTAGAGTAATTACAATTTTTTTCTTCTATCTCCACTTGCAATGCAATCATCGTGCATAGTATTAAAGTTGATGTTGGAGTTAGGGTTGCACTAAGTGTTAGTGTGGCATCATAAAAGTTTTTAAGAAAGTTAGCAAAACTCAATGCCTTCTCCTAATTTTCTACCACCGGAGGACCCACCCGCTTCATCTTGGTTGCGACCCCATTAACTTCTTTAAAGACCTCTTGAAAATAAGAGATAAAAGTGTTGCACTCATCGGCCATCCTTGAGAACACTTGCTTAAATTTGAAAGCACTATTAAGCATTTCATAAGTGGCATTCCACATTTGACAACATCAAAAGGGATGTTTGACATCTTATCAAATCTCATCAAGATGCAATACTCCTTAAAAGTTTCCAACCTTGCGGGGGATAAGTATATAAACTTGACACAATTTCGTATCCCTTCAAACTCATGACTAAGTTCCGTCATTCCATCTTTAACTATCAAATTGAAGATGTGACAAGCACACCTCATGTGCAAGTGAGCCCCATCAAGTAAAATAGTATTATTGGACTTGAGCCTTCTCTTCATGCAATGATGGTGTCATTTGTGGATGCAAATTTCTTCCTTCTTGTTTTTGAACGAAAATGCACTTGCAAAAACAATTAACACCTTAAGTCAAGGCCAAGAGACTCATACACCCACGATGAAGGGGGCTTTGGCCCAAGAATCTCCGATGCCAAAGTTAGAATTTTGATCATTTTTAACCTTGATTGAGTCATGATTGTCCGCTGCTTGCATGTAGAAGCTTCAGTGTGCCTCGAGGGTAATTTTAGCTTTTCATACCCTAGAATCCACATGTCGCCTTCATATTTTTCTCGATTATTTTTTGCTCCACATCATTGGCACTAACATTGTCAATGGTAATGCTAAATACCTTGTATGTGCCCTAATCATTCAAGCATACCTCTAGACACCTCCCACATCACCTCTGTGAGACGTAATTTGGACAAAGTTTAGGATCCTTTATGCAACATGCAATTATGTCCAAAAAATGGGCCGTCACCACCATGTAATTAATATTTTGGATTAAGATCCAAGTATCGGTAGTGATACTCACCCTTAAACCATAATTTTTCCTTTCTTTGTAAAAAAACAAGTCCAAAATCGTCGTCCCCACCTTGTGCATATTAGGAAGTTTGTATTTTGGATTCAAGTCATAGATCCAATCTCTAAAGTCCTCTTGATCAAACACCCTAAAAGATATCTCCTCCTTTATAATCCACTTCACACATTTCATATAAAGTCTTTTTTTTTTATTGAAAGTGTGAGCGACAACTGGACCCCGATCCCCCTTGTGACAACATTGGTTACTTCGAATCCAAACATTCGAAGAGATTAGAAGCAAAGGAATTTCCTTAAATGATTGAGAATACCTTTCGTCTCATGTGTTGGAGGACTCTGTCGACACTTGCAATTTGCAATGATTGCATTCCGCTATCGCCCTTGTAATCCTAAGTTCATTGATCACATTTACCTTAGTGATCATTCCATGTTGGACTTAGCCCCTTACTCCTATTACTTCTTTTTTTTTTTTTTTTTTTTACGAT
>JADOBS010300012.1:0-10282 GCA_015708375.1 Cydonia oblonga | reverse complement strand
GAAATTAGATGTGGAGTGGGCCCCACATGGGATCCCCATGTTTTTCAAAAAATGAGATCCCTTCCTTTAAGCAATCTGTGTATATATATAAAGTATCTGGTATTTCATGCAACTTGTGTTTCAAATTGGAGCACCAAGTTGGCCAAACGTCACAACGATGAAGGGATGGTTTATAGCATGTGTTGGTTCAATATCAAAACGAAAAAAGTATATAAAGTTAAAACACATAACAGTAGAAGTAGTTCATCAAACAACCTCAAGTTAAGAAAAAGGGTAATTTTGATAATTTCAACTTGAGCAACAAAAGTTTGCTGGCTGTGCAAGTATCTCTATGCACGAATAGCATGTTCTTGGCCGACCTGACAACCCAAAGCTCCCTCTACTAACCGACAAAACCTCCAACAGAAGCTCTTTTTTTTTTGGTAAAATTGGGGGTCAAAAGACCCAAGAAAAACTACTACTTATTAACAAAACGGGTACAAGAATCCCATGTTATATTAATCCTAAAGGCCTGACTTTTTCTTGCCTTACAATAAAATAATATCCCATGATTCATATCCCGACTCCCTAGTACAATCATTCCTCAACCTTTTGATCCTCTGGATCTAATTAAAAAAAATGAAATACATATCATAGTAATTTGAATTCCGAACCTGAAATTTTTTAAGTGTAATCTTTCACTCTTTCATTTCCTCTCTTTTATCATGTGAGATGGAGATAGTGAAACAAATATATACATGGCAGATTGGCATAATCTCTTGCCAAATTGAATTTAAACAAAACTAGCTTGACGAGAAAAACTGTTGTGGTACATGAGATTATGTTATAACTTTGTGCTTAAAGTATTGATTATGTGACCACGTTACATGATAAACGTCTTTAAATCATATGACGAGCATTGTACTGCATAAATACATCGAGATGTATCCCTAGCAATATTAGGCTTCGCAAACGGATCGTTTTTTGTCGTATTCGTCTCATTTTCATGTTATACTCTTAATCTTAACAAGTTATGTTATGCCAAACCCGTTACTTTAACGACTTCTTAAAATGTGACCGATAACAATCAGATTCATTAACCTTCCATGTTGTATTATGTCGGAATAATAAGTTATGCAATAAATTGTTGTACATAATGTCTAGCAATTGGTAAGATTCTTTCCATCTCGACACCATGAAATCAATCATATGCTAAGCACTCAATTGGGTTTTTATTAATTTGTTTTAATTAACTTTGTTTATGAAAGGGGCGGTGGTGGCTGATTAATTAGTGGCCGGTGGGATTCGGATTCTTATTTTCTTACAGAATCGACACTCACACACACACACACACACCAAAACAAATGTCGTTTGTTTTTAGCAATCGAAGAAAGGTTGCAATGCATGACGTGATATGGAGGGTTGTGATGTGATGATAATGGTTGATATATTTCTGGGTTGTCAATTGTCATGCTTGATATAATTAAAAAGAAAAACAGTGGCGGGGGCCATGCGAGTTTTAGGGTTTTTTTTGTACTTGTCAAATATTCCAATTTTCTTAACGTCATTGATTTTACAGAAACGACAGGTTCCCTATCATATTGGATGGTTTATACACTGCATCGAACCTGAGAATGTTAGAGTCAGTCATGAACGAGTGTCTCTTGCCGGTGAGTGCAGACGTGTAGTTTGCAGATATCAACCATCAGAAAACTATGCAATCGTCCACTCACGATTAGTCATGGTAAAATCTTAATTGAAGTTTGTTCGAAACTATTTAGTTTTCAATCACTTTCTTCGTTTTCTCATTTCTTTCACATATTTTTTTTCTTTATTTATAGCACAAAATATAAAACCTAATAACTAAAACAAAATGTTTAATTATCACCATTAGCAATACGGTCGAGTCCAATAAGAAGTCTCATACGCGACTCCTATAACTTGCCCAAATTCCCACTCTAATATCATTTCATATGAAAAACGAAATGATTATATCAAATTCCAAAATTAGTGATTAATTATTGACTGTTATATCAATTTCAAATTTCCGCCAATTAATACTATGATCTAGTGGTATTCCTCTTTACTTGTAAGTGAGAGGTTTTAGACTTGATTCTCACTGCAGGCTAATTTGAACCACATTATTTGCTAGTTCATTGTGAGGATAAGCTCATCCATTCTTCTTAATGTAAATAATATCGTGTGTTAAAAAAAAAAAAAAAACCAAATTTCCTGTGAGGCTAAGCAGCATAGGATACTTGATTGCAGTGAGAGGTCCATCACAAGGCAGAGTTAGGCAATTGGGGTCCGGGTGCATCAGTAGTGAACCCATCTCCACGGGCCATGGCTAGCGGGTCCCAGACAAGGTCGGGTCATTGAAAGCCCAGGGTCCCCCACCCCAACAAAATCCCACATAAGCGAGAGAGATCAACAATGGTACCACACAAAAGGGAAAAGAATCCGGATCTTCACCTGATTTTTTGGTGAGGATTTTGAGAATTTGTAAATCATGTTCGTTCATTATATATCGTGTAGTCATAAATCATTTTAATTTTTTTTATCTAAAATTAAATGCATAATACCTGACAAAAACTGATCGCATAATGTATGATAAACAAACACGATTCATAAATTTTTAAGATCCTCACAAACAAAATCCGGAACAAAATCTTGTTGGAAGGGGTAGAGACACACAATAGTACCTCATAAAAGGGGAGGGGGTCCTTCATTGATAAATACTAACAGAAAGCACACACTTTGTGTGTGTGAACAACCACCCACCTCCTTCCACGTTCTCCTCAAGCACAACCGTAACCGCCCACATCCTCCCACATTCTCCTCAAGCGCAACCACTTCAGTTCATTCAAATTATCTAAAAAAACATTATGATTTCACTTACCTGTATGAAAAAATGATGGTATGATAATTTCTCTTAATAAGTGCATATTTTTATCTTATGTAAATATTTTGATACAAAATTACTATTTTGCCCTTTTATGTAAATATTGTGTTTCAAAAGTGAAGGCAAAATAGAAAGAAAAAAAAAAGATATAATTGTTATTTTGTTAAAAGGTACAAAATTAATATTTTGTCCTCCTCATCTCAACATTGTGTATTCAAAAGTGAGTGACAAAATTGAAAAAAATGAACAAAAAATTTAATAAGGTGTGTTCTCTTAATATATTATACAGTACAGATGAAAACATCATCAACCCCTATCCTCGCATAATAGTCCAAGTGGTTAACAAATGCAAATTTTATTGTTATGAAAAAATTTAATGACGTGATTTATCAAATTTCATAAATAGCAACTTTGGTATTAATTTGTCAAACCATGACTGACAAGCGAGACCACATCACTTGCTAAGTAAGATATCAGCCGCTAGAAGCCATACAAACAAAATCTACACTAATCAAATAATGGAATCCACCCATCGACTCATCTCCACAGGCGACTTTACCGCTTCTGTGAGATATGTCGCTATTGCAAGGCGGAGCCGTCACGATTCATCAAGAAGAGTAGTTCCAACTTGAAAGTTAAACCGTAGGAGGGGCTCCAACCCACCAACAGTACCCATGGAGAGAGAGAAAATGGAAACAAGAGGTGGGTCGTTGGAAGAGTGATCGAGGAGAAGGGAAGGACGAGAGGAGGCGGGGGTGTAGGGACGAGGAGGTGCAGAAGGGGTTGAGGAAGAGAGGAGAGGCTATCACCGGCCCCTAGCCAGTGGCAGAGCTTTGTTGCAGATCTAGGGTTTGCTTTTGGAGAGAGAAAAGGAGGCCCGGGGAGTAGAAAAAGTACTTATGAAAATTTCTTTCCACCTTTTAATATAAATATATTGTTATATAAGAATAATAATTGATGTGACGGAGGAAATGAGTGCATATGGAAAGTTAACATAACCGTAGTACTTTGCCAAGAGGGTTGAATGATGTTTGTACTTATTGCATAACTTCCATCAATTCTCATTTGTTAATCGTTTGAGAAAAAATAATTTACAGTATGGTGAATGGACATGCTATTCTCGCAAAAGAACGCATCCTTTTGCATTTGAGTATCATCTAACTCATGTAAGTACAATATTTAACTCACGAGCCATGTGTAAAAGTAATATAATCGGATACATTATTACCGTGCCCTACCGAAAGTTTTCTCATTGGCTTTCAAGATTTGTCGTCCGATAATTTGCTGGAATTGCTGAATATGTACCGAAAATATGCACAATACAAAGTCATGATGATATTCTGGACATTTTTTATTGCGATGTGCACCATACACACAAGTCATGATGAGTTTTAAGAATATATATTGGTCGGCTGGTTCTAGAGTCCTATTATTTTAGTATCAAGCATAAGTACACTTTCTTTCACTCAAATTGCATCAAATTAGTGATTCCATCGTAAATTTAAATTGATTTTTTTTCTTTCTCCGAATTAAGTCTCAATAGTCTTAGTCCAGTAGTGCTGTTTTTTAAGGTTAATAACTATTTACAAAATACTTAATTAATTTTGTCTCTCGACAACGGATAATGTTAGTACAATTCCACTTGGATACAAATATTTTTTTTTCTTTTCAAACGGGGCTTTAAGTGTATTTTTAGTGTAAAACGAAATTTCAAAAGACACATTTTTAAAATGAAAAAGGAAAACCCCCTATATAATTGGATGTAATTTGTGAAGCTCCATCAAATTTGGGCCTTTTGATTGTGAAATCTTTGGACAATTAATGGTGATAAAGCTTCACTTGTTTACTTCAAATACGACAAGTCGTTGTTGGACCCCACTATTGTATTCTGGACCGTCCAATGTGGACTTCACAGAGACTTTGCTTTTTCTATCCCAAGTGGAGATTTAATTAATCTAAACCACAAAAATAAACTTGATTGAAACCCCTAAACCATCAATTACGCATACGCTAATTTTCGGGTCACCATCATTATCATTAGCCTTTCCATTAGTGAATCGAAAAATGGTGACAAAAAAGAAACCAAATGCCACCATAAATCTTTTCAATGTCCAAAACAACTACGTAACGAGACCACAAGCTAATTTCCTCCTAAAAAAAATCATTAGCCTTCCCCCACCACGTACTAAACCTTTTATTTACTTATTTTCAACTGGTGAAATTATTTGGCTGGAAACTGTTCGACCACGTGGCGTGGATGGAGACCCGGAGGGCGGGACCCGCAGGTGTAGAAGCGCCCACGTGGTGGGCTTTTAGAGGAGGACGTGTCCACGTGGACTGTGAGTAGTTTGTGTTGTATGCATTTGTCATTTGACGTAGTCAAACAAGGCGAGTATAGCGGTGGGGGCCCGCCGCATAGTGTTGAAGGAATTCTGACGTGGGTGGTTTGTAGTTTCGCATAACAAAGCGCGTTCCTAACAATCACCAATTATGGTGTGCTTAAGATTAATTGCGATGATGCATGGTGTGAGAAGACTCTCAAAGGTGGATATCATATGGGTGGGTTATGAGGGACTTTGCCGGATTGCTGTAAGCGGCAGGTGGGGAAGGAGACCTATTTTTTAATAATGCGGCGATGGCAGAAGCTGCTGTGATTCATGCGGCGTGTATTGAGATGGGTTGTGATGAAGTGGAGATTGAGTCTGACTCTCAAATGATAATTAGTATGCTTAATGGGACTAAAATGCATTTATGACCATTTCTGGCGTAAAAGAAAATTGAACCATCTTTGTGAAGCCACTGAACTCCAAAAAGTGAGGAACAAAACCCCCACACGTGTTGGCGGGAGCGCGTATAATGGAAGAATGATCCCATTCAAATCTCCCTGTTTTTTTACAGTTTCGTGAACTTGTTGGCGTTTTGTAACATCACCATGATGCAAATGAAAATGCAGACAAAATGACACCCAAATTCAAATTCAAATTCAAATTCAAATGAAATGAATTATTATTATTAATTTTTTTTTTTTTTGAAAATGCTATACGTCTTCTATATATACATGTCCACCCCTCCGATGCCCAGCTTATGCGTAAGCCTATAACAAATTGATCGATGGAATTGTGAATTGGGTTTCGTGGGTTCTCTCCTTTCCTCAATTGGGTCGCCGGGAGTTCTCGATTCCGTGACCGGAATCCGATTGATTATGACATATGGCGAAGGGACGGAAACTGACGCAGAGCCGCAGCGAACGGTTGCTCGGGACCTACGGCAGCTACAGCCACGCACATGACTCGCTGGAGCTCGGCGAGGACGATGTCTGGTCGATGGTCAACAGCGTCGACGAGAGGGAGGACCACGAAACCGAGAATTCGCAGGGAGAGTGGAGCCCACGCGCCGTCCCCGAGAGCAACGGGGTTGTTCAGGTGCGGAGAGGCCACCGAATTCCCAGGGACGATCACAACGTGGGCGGGCTGTCATTGGCGTTTGACGATTCCGGTAAAACGGTGTCGTCGCCTCGGATCGTGCACCAGTTACGCGGGAACGACAGCATGGCTTCCCCTCGTGGGCACCACATGGCCACGTCAGCTCCCTTGAACGTGCCGGACTGGAGCAAGATTCTCCGGGTCGACTCCGTGGACTCGCTGTACGACATGGGCGACGGCTTGGATGGCAACGACTCGGAGATTATTCCCCCACACGAGTACCTGGCGCGTGAGTACACGCGAGGCGCGACGTCGGTTTTCGAAGGCGTTGGGCGGACCCTGAAGGGGCGAGACATGAGGCGGGTCAGGGATGCGGTGTGGAGCCGGACCGGGTTTGATGGATAATTTGTGATTAGTGATTAGCATTAGGAAATTAAGGAGGTTTAATTATTGTTAAAAATGATTGATTTGGGACGTAGAGATGTTTAATTATTGTTGTGAATTGGTAAATTTTCGTTGGGCAATGATTCAGTCGAGTCAAACGACTCGGACTCGGCTGGGAGTGAGCCCAATTTGCCCAAGATATTGAATTCTGAATGTAGGATTTAGGCCTTTTTGGTATTTTTACTGTAATGGGTTGAATTTTCGAAATCAATTTGTGTTGGTGAAGTATAATAGGTAATTTTATGGTGCATGTTGAAGAGTTTTGTTTTCGATACCGCTACAAACGAACTTACTAGCGCACGTTGTCTAATAGAAGTGAACTTCACCGTTGTCGTATGTGGAATTCACATGTATTAAAAAATATGTGAATAAATATATTAATTTTGTGCAGGTACTTACACTATTTTTGTTTTATGAACCTCAATTCCCATAAATAGGGTAATTACACAAGAAGGTCTTGATTATTTCTGTAATTTCATAATTTCTTTTTCTATCAAAACATGTTTTCATCAGAAGATTCCTACCTAAACATGTTTTATTTTTTTTCTTTGAATTTTTTTATATGAAATTTTGATTCTTTGAGTTAACAAAAATTAGGATTTGTGAGTATTTAATAAGACACTAAGATTTGGACATAGATAATCAAAATTCACACCATCTCCACTTACTAACATACACCTCTCAAAACCTAAATTCGAAACTCTTAACAAAAACCTAATCTTAAACTAAACTTAATTAACTGATAAGTGCCACCTAAACATATAAGTTAACATCTTAATTATTCTTTAGATAAAATTGACTAGAATTAGGTATTACTAGCAACATGATTAATTCACTTTAGACGAATATACAGTGATTTCATTTCATTCATACATACAAGATGAGATATTGTCAAAGTCGTGTCAAAGACATAATAAAAAAAAGTGGAAACTCAAAAACTATGATTTTGATGACGATGATGAGCATAAAGTGTAGGCCCCGTTGATATCCAAAGCTTGGTGTCGAATCCAAATTCCGAAGTCGTGTCACTTATTAGCTAGTATGATTTTAATGGCGCCATTACAAAGGTAAAACCAATGGCTCTCATTTCTTGCGAGCTGTCAGATGTGAGTTCTTTGTTGCGTCCCTTTATTGAAAAAGTTGATGGCCCATATGGCTTACTCATTATTTTAGGATAGTATCACGAATAATCTCGAAATTGACCTATATCATCAACATTATTTTTGAAATTGAAAATCTATCAACGTAATTTCTGAAAATAAGTGCGCAAATTAATGTGGTCATTTTGTCATCATTTTTGACAGATTTATGACTGAATGACCGAATTGATTTGTGACACTTAACCTTAAGAACTATATTGATCGATTTTTAATTTCAACGATCTTTAAGAAAGGTATGGATCAATTTTAAGAACTAATGCTCAGTGGTCTTACTAATTGGAGCCCAAATCTTGTTGGGTTATCTTGTAGGGTCCATAGTGAGAGCACAGCGAAACAACATAACAGTGGTCATAGGCTCCAAGTTCTGCGAAAAGCCCAAATCAGTCATTCAGTCCGTTGGCATGTTTACTTTCCTAAATATGCCACCATTTTACCGTCTCAACTTTTCTCTAATAGACTCCTTTGCACAATAATACGATACTCTAAATTACCGATTACCGCGGTTCAGAAAAAGAGATTAAACTTGGTGTAGCGAAGGGGATAAACATAGTATCTTAATCAACTGATCTATTTCATATATGATCGTGTAGCAGACTTTTACAAGTAGCAAAAATATTTGCGAAATCATTTTTTTGGTTGTTCAGGGGAGTTACCTAGAATTCCACAATAACCTTGCTATAGGCAAGATCTCGGGAAAATTTTCAGGACAAGATCCTTTTTCTAGCCCTAACGTCTCTCACAAACACCCTCCAAATACATTTTGGTTAATCGAACTTTAAATGTGACAAACTTTTTATTAGATGACCCTACTAGTGTGATTACGCAATTTAAAACCCAAATTTCTAGAATGTAAGAAGACGTCACAAGCTCCATGCTAAACCAATAAGTAGTTCATCCATTACCCTACATTTTTTTTTATGTTGGGTAGTGCTATTTACATACATATTTCTACTTCCCAACCACTTCTCTTAATTTTTGACCATCGAATCGAAGAAATTGAAGAATATCAATAAAAAAAAATTGATAAAAATTTGCGAGAGATAAAAATAAATATGAAACACTATCTTTATGTTTCCCGCGAATTTTAGTTTCGAAATTATTTTATCCAGCAGGCATATTTGTTTTCTAGGTCATCTATTATCAATCCACACACCTGTATGGCTCGATCAAGTAAGTCCACATCATTCCATTCAATTTCACATGATTTTTGGCATTGGCTTTTGTTGTGGAATCATGTGCATATATAACGAGTAACGAAAGATTTTAGATTTGAATTTTGTAGATGGCGAGTTTGATATCAATTTATTATTTTTATCTTTAGTTATATTACTCGTGGATGAGTGGGCACAAGAGAGAAATGATAAGATTATGAATGAGGATATTCGAGGTAAAGTAGAAGTAGCCGATATTGAAGTAAAGATGAGAGAAAATCTGTCAAGGTGATTTGGACATATGAAACGAAGGTCTACAGACGCTCCAGTTAGAAGATGCGATTACGAGACAGAAGTTCAGGGACAAATGGGTAGAGAAAGACCTAGGAAGACATGGAAAGAGAGTCTAAGAAAAGACTTGGAGTACTTGGATCTAATGAAAGACGTGACACAGAACCAAATGGAATGATTTTATAGGATTCATACAGTCGATTTCACTAGTATAATAAAGTTTTGTTGTTGTCTGTCTTCCGCTGTATTATATTGTTATATTAAATAAATAAGCAAGTAATTGGAAGAAAAGTAAAGTTGTTTGCTTTAGTTTTTGCCCTTTCCAACAATCGCTTTTGCTGTAATATTCTTATAACACGTCTTTTGACATAATGTCAAAAATCCAGACAAATCCGTACCCACCGCTTCTGTTTCCCGGAAAGAAAAGCAACCAAATTTAATTAACTTGGTTTGGAACTTTGGACGACTGAATTTCAGCTCAGTGTCAGCACGCAAAATTCAAACCTCTTCCATGTAGACGATAACTATGGTCGCACCTTGATCTGGGTTTTTTGCTTGAATTCCTCAAATATCAGATTTTTGGGTTGTCTTCGATTCAACATTTCATCGTTAGCCTTTTGTTCGTCGATTGAAATCCGCCACCAAATTCCCAGAATCCTGATCGGGAAATGGGTTGCTACAGCAGCAAAGAGAATGCTCAGAAAGTCTCATCCCAACAACCCCATAACCCACCACCTCCCAGACCACAGCCCCAGCAGAGGGCACAGCCAGCGCCCCAACCAAGGGCACAGCACCAGCAGCCAAGCCCTCCTCCAGTAAAAACGGCGCCGCCGCCGAATAGCATTCTGGGGAAGCCCTTTGACGACATTAAGCAGTACTACACACTCGGCAAAGAACTGGGCAGGGGCCAATTCGGTATCACATACTTGTGCA